>CAUYRT010003412.1:0-57054 GCA_963574885.1 Lepilemur ruficaudatus | reverse complement strand
CAAGGAATCTCTGCAAAAGAGGTAAGCTGGGGGGCTCCAACTGGGAGGAGCCAGGGACCTAAGACAAGTCAGGAAGCTTTGCAGAGAAAGATGCCAGGTGAACTTGGCCTCCTTAGACCCCGTGGGGAGCACTCTCAGGGCTCTGGTTTGTGTCTGTCAGCGATTTCAGAGTCTACCCGTCTGGTTTTCCCATCTGGATACCAAAAAGAAGGAAGTTCCTGGTTCTCACTGGGAACAGAGGATGGTCCCTAGAGACGACACCATCTGATGGCCTGTCCAAGTCTGTCCCCAGGAGTGGCCTGTGGTTTCTTTTTTCAGCCATTTGAATCCTTTGCTTTTTAGTTTTGGTGATTGATCCTTTGTCTCAGCTAGGGGGGAAAATGATGTCTGCTGATAGGCATTCTTCTTTCCCTTTTTTTTTCCTGGGCCTTAATAATCTCTCACATCTAAGCTAGGGACTGCTGAAGTCATCACCCCTATGTTCTTTTGTTTTTGAAATTTATGCCTGTTTTACAGAGCCCCTCCCTGGCCTGGCACTCTCAGGCATCATCTTTCATATTAGCTCAGTAGTTTGAGGGTCCCCCATCCCCAGGTCTTGGTCTTCTCCCAACACAGGCCCTGCTTCTCAGGGTTCCACCTACCATGTCACAGCTGCTGTGTGACAGCCCTTTGCCATTTGAGACCTGACCTGGGGTCAAGTTCTGCTTAGAAAAAAACTTGTAAAACCTACATTTATTTTGATTTCTAGAGCAATACGTGTCTGCTGGGTAAAATTTGGGAAATAAACGTAATAAAGAACACTACAAAGGTCAACCTTAATCCCACTGCCCAGAGAATTACTGTTAATGTTTTTGTGGATAAAGTTGGGTGTTCGTCCTGGCTTGGCCACTTCCATGTTCTGTGACCTTTGGAAAGTTATTTCATTTCTCTGGACCTCTGTGGGACTTCTCGGCTCTCAAGGTCTATGACTTTGTAGTGGAAGCAGAACAGAGGTGACAGACCTGGGGTGACAGACGGGCACATTATTAATATTACCCACTTGATTTCAGGGGCACTTATACTTGGCCCTAATAGGCATTTCTGTGAGGAAGTGGGTTTTGTCGCATTTTACTGAGTCAGAGCTAGATGGTGCCCAGGAGAAATCCCCACAGAGGCCGTGAGGTTTCCTCGGATGCTAACTTAGAGCAGTCCTCATGACACGTAAATCCCATGACATTTCCCTGGAATGTGTTGAGGTCATGGGGGCTTTTGCGGCTGACTACCGAGTGTGGGGACTGACGGGTACGTGTCCCTCCCTGGTGCAGCACCGGCCCCTTGCCAGTTGTGGTGTCTCTTCCTAGAAGTTCTCTGAGGTGTGTGTCTGGAGGAGTGGGGTTCTTCAGCTGCAGTGTGTGCTGGTGGGCTAGTGGGGTGGGCTGGGCAAGCCAGAGGTGACCGCTGTACTTGTCCTGACATCAGTGGTGGGGTTGTGCTGCCTGGTACCACAGATATTTTTCCAGGGTTCTGTCCCCTCACCCCCTGACCAAGAAAAAGAAAAGGAGAACCAGAAGGGCTTGTCTGACAGCATAGAGCGTTCACCCCATGCAGTTTCCCTTCCCTTTTCACATAGACTTTAAAAATAACAGCACGAGGTTTTTGAACTTGGCTGGGTTTCAGTTGTCACCTAGGAAGCAGCCAGTGCCGTACCAGGGCCCTTTGCTTTACTCTGGGGGTGACGGCGATTCTTTGGTGCAGGACCTGGTGATCGTGTTACTGTGCCAGCTCCTGGGGCGGATGGCTTTATTTCTCCAGTGTTATTTCCCCCTGTTTGCCAGGAGGAGATGCTGACATTTTCTTCTTTGTCCAGTTCTCCCAGAAACAAATAACAAAAATGTACCTACTTAAAATTTGTTTTTTTATTATTGATTTGGGAAATATCTTGCTTTAGGCTGGGGATAGTACAGCTTTTGTTCTATTCTGTGAATTGATCTGGGGACTTTATTTCACAGTATAAACACCTGAGAAAAAGAATGAGGGTTATAATGGAACTTGGTATTTGGGCAGTGAATTAAATTGAATATAGCAGTAACAGAACACTAAGTGTACATTGAGAATATTCACGTGTCAGTCAAATTTTCAAGTCTTGTGAGGGGACTCAGGTCATAGTGATGGTGATGATGTGTTGGTAACAAATGCTGGTGTTACTATTATCATGTGCTAGATAGTATGTTAGTTTAAACAATTCTATGGTGTTTATTAATTCTGTTTTACAGGAACAAGAGACTGAGGCTCAGTTTAAGTAACGTGCTCAAGGTCAGCTAGAAAGTAGGAGAGTTGGATCTTAGACACAGGTTGAGTCCACAGTCCCCACCTTTAACCTTCAGGAAAACTGCCTCCAAAATCATACAATAAGAGAATCTGGGTATTTATAGCTTTAAGTTTTGAGATACCTAAAGACATTGCTTTTGATAAATAAAATAGAAATCTTCATTGTGTTTCTATCTTTGGACTCAACATAATTTATATAATGAATGTGAATGAAGGATCTGACCTCTGAACCAGGCCCACTGTTTCATGTGTCTTGAGGCCATACCTCAAGTATTTTTTTCCAGGGTCTACCAAGAATATTTTAAAGTATTTACCATTCATCATACAAAGATGGGTTGGAGGAGAGGTTACCACTGGGCTCCGTCTACTAATTTGGTGAACCTCAGCCAAAGAATCATAGAATTGCAGATTCTTAACATTGGAAGGGACCGTAAAACTTTGTAGTGCCTCCTTTCACCAACCAGTGGAATCCTTAGATTGCTCTTATTGGCGTAAAACCCTCTGTTTGGCTCCTGGGCACTTCCAACAAAAGAGAGCTGATAAGCTTTCAAGCCTGTGGGATCAATTCTTGGAAAATTTTCAGTATTAGAAAATTATTTCGTATATAGAGCCCAACTTAGCCTCCCTTGTAATTTTCACCCTTTGGCAACACAGAACAGCTAGCACCATTCTTCGTTGGCTGTTCTTCAAATATGTAAGAGTACCTTAAATCAGTGGTCCCCAACCTTTTTGGCACCAGGGACCGGTTTCATGGAAAGGGGGGGCTGGGTAGACAGAGCACAGGCAGTGACCAGTACCAGGCCACTGCCCAGGGGTTGGGGACTGCAGCCTTAAACCTTTACTTCTACAAATACCTCCTGTTCTGTCAACTGTTTTGTATTTAATTGGGATTCCAGACCGTTCTTGTCACTCCTTGCTAGATATGCTTGAGGTCGTCTGCATCTTTTGTGCCCAAACCAGACCTGCACATCAGATCTGGCTGGCCTGGTAGAGTTTGGTGAGCCCGTCAGTTCCTTTGATGTGGATGAGGACGGCCTGGTGGTGGTATTTAGCGGCTGCATTGCACCATTGGCACTTGTCAAGCTTTTGGTCAATGAAAACCCCACTTTTATTTCCTCCCGTGGATTTTGACCAAGCCAGTTCTCTTATCTCGTCTTATGTAACTGCTATTGTAAACATAAATGCAGGAATTTATAGTTAATATTATTTAATATTAATGATAACACTAATAGCATCTTTTAAGAACTCACTGTGTTTATCTTGTTGGGCTTTCCTCAGCATTTGTCTTAAAGGATCATTTTGAATCTGGTTTCTTCCCCTTTCTTGGTCTTTCTCTCTATTAAGAGAGATGTTTGCGTGTTTCATTTCTGCCCATCTGGATCTCCTCCCTACCCAGATATATTTTGATTTTGGCTAGTTCGTAATGATAGTAGGTGTGTAGGAGGCAGACCTAATGGGAGGGGGATTAAAGCCACCCAGATTTCTGCGTGTGTGTCCATGTACTCCTCCATGTCCCTCCCGGTGCTGGGGTATTGTGGCTCATTATTATAGATTTCTGCTTGTTCGTGGGT
The DNA here is from genome assembly GCA_963574885.1 of Lepilemur ruficaudatus. Classification (NCBI taxonomy): domain Eukaryota; kingdom Metazoa; phylum Chordata; class Mammalia; order Primates; family Lepilemuridae; genus Lepilemur; species Lepilemur ruficaudatus. Next base: position 53,176 of record CAUYRT010003412.1, on the reverse strand, counting down.
CAAGTCAGGCTCTCCAAATTATTGCCCTGTATAGCTTGTAGAGTGATGATTGTGAAGTACTTAGATTCATTTAGGGGGGAAAAAAGGGGCAAAGAGGGATTTAAAACAAAATAGAGGAAGAAAAAAGATGGACAATTTTTTCATTTTAAAATCTGTATTTGACCAACTCAGCCGTAACATTTCTTTCCCAGTCTGCTCTGTCCTGCAGTCTGCATGATTACTTTCAGGCGCTAGTACCCGCTCCATGCTGTGGTCTGAGGGTGTCTCAGCTGTTCCTCATTAGAAAGTGATATGTTCTTTCTAAAAATGTTGGGGTTCATGTTTTCAGCTGGTATTTTCCTTCTTGAGTAAGGAAAGGGTTATTTGCTAGAGAACCTGACTTGACTCGGAAGAGCAGATTTGAAATAGAAAATATTTGCAAGTGATATGTATATCTGACAAAGAATTTGTATCCAGGTTACATAAAGAACTGTTACAACTTAACGATTAAAACAACCCATTTAAAAATGAGCAAAGGATTTGAATAGGCATTTGTTCAAAGAGATATATAGATGGACAATATTAGCACATGAAAATATGCTGTTACTAGTTATTAGGGAAATGCAAATTAAGCCATAATGAGATACCACTTCACACTCATGTGAATGGCTAAAAAAGATAATAACAAGTGCTGATGAGGTTGTGGGGGAATTGCAACCCTAATACAGTGCTGGTAGGGGTGTAAAATGGTGCAGCCACTTTGGAAAACAGTTTGGTACTTCCTCACAATGTTAAACATAGAATTATCATATGACCCAGCAATCCCCTCCTAGGCATAGACCCAAGAGATGTGAAAACATATGTCCACACAAAAACATTTACAGTATTTGCCTTTTTATTGCTGAGTTGTAAGAGTTTTTTTTAAAAAAAATACATAGTTTAGATACAAGTCCCTTGTCAGATATATGATTTGCAAATATTTGCTTCCATTATTTTCACTTTGTTGATGATGTCCTTTGATGCACAAAAGTTTTAAATTTTGATGAAGTCCAGTTTATCTTTTTCTCTTGTCACTTGTGCTTTTGGTTCTGTATATTTTTGAAGTGCTAAAATTATTAGCTTATTTTTATTCTGGGCCAGTTCGTTGCTATAATATGCAAGAGGATCTAGCTGTGAGTAACTGAATAATTAATATACCTTTGTTGTAGAAGAATAATAAGCCCACATAACTCTGAGTTTCAGCGTAGTGATAGATTTCCTTCTTTATCTTTGTATCCCCACCATCCCCCTCCCTAGCACGTAGCACAGTGCTATGCATATAACAGATGCTCAAAAAAATACTTGTTGACTAAATCTGGAAAGGAAAGTTTACTTTTGCTAAAGACCTCAACTGTATTTTGTTCAGTCTTCGAAGATAGATCTGAGTTCAAATCTTAGCCCCACCTCCTGTGTGGCCTTTCCTAAGTGACTTAACCTCCTTGAGTCTTGGTTTCCACATCTGTGAAAGAGAGAGAATAATGTTTATCTCAGAGGGTTGCTGTAAAGATTGCATATAAAACCCTTTGCACACATAGAGGTTCCGCAAAAGGCAGTTGCTATTGGTATCAGTTAACTGATACGTATCTCAGTTTCTCTGCTTGGTGAAATGAGAATGATGCTCATCTTCAGCCATCTCAGAATGTACAGAAGGACTAATGAGATAGTGGACTCACTTTTTCCCTGCGTCCTTTGGTGAGTAAAATTGTCTGTTTTCCAGAGCCTCAGAAGACCTTCCGTTTCTGTTTTTGTTCATGTCAAAGGAACTTTGAGTGTATAGGCTAGTTGCATTAACCAAGTGTGATTATTTAAATTAAAATTGATTAAAATTAACTAAAATTAGAAATTCAATTCCTCATTTCAAGGGCTGTGGCTAGTGGCTGCTGTGTTGGACAGTGCAGTGCTGATACAGAACATTGTCATCATCGCAGAGTTTTGTTGGGTAGTGCTGGGGTGAAATGTTGGGACTATTTTGTGTGACTTGGTTCAGCTGCAGACCTGTGAGATGAGTCTTTTATGTGTACCTTCCCAGCACCTCTCTTTCTCTCCGGGGGGGATACTCAGGCCTAAGACACTTGAGTGGATTGGATTCCTGGGAAACAAAGAGTTGCATAAGCCAGGACCCTTTTATTCTTTGTTATTGTTATTTCAGAAATTCCAGCTTCCTCGCTGCTGATGTTGCGCCTTTGTGGTAAGTGTGGCCCTTGGGGAGGCCTGTAGGGGGCCACATGGGACAGTTATGGTGCAGTGACTGTCACTGTCACCTGAGGGGGGAGGCAAAATACTTCCCTAAATCCCTAATTTTATGTGAAGTTTGGGTGCTAGAAAGGAAATTTAACATTACAGATATTGAAGATTCTGGAAAAATGTTCCCGTTACAGAACTAAGATAATGTTCTGGAGATTGGAGTCTTTGGAGACAGTTTATCAAGGACCCTTCTGCCCCCGGCATTCCTTTCTGCTCCTGACCCCATTAATCTGCCATCAGCGGATTTTTCCCTGGTGACTTTGGACATATTCTAATTAGATCATGAGAATGCTCCGGCATTCTTTTCCTTAACTTATAAAAGTAGGAGAATTAAATTCCTTTTGTTGACAGGATTGCTCTTGCAGCATTGTCTTCTTCCTTTTTATTATCCTCCCAATCTTCTTGTCAGCCATAAGTAATGAGATTCAGAGAATCTGATTAAGTACAGAGTTTATTCAAGTGCAAAGCTTGAGGATGCCCACCTGGAAACACCTGCTCCAAATGAATGGGGTCAGAGTTCCAAAGTGGAGAAGTGAAGGTTTCACTTCTATAGGCAGAGTCAGAGTTCAGCAGGATTAACACAGTTCTCATACAAGACCAGTGTGTACACCACAGTAATTTGATTGCTTACAGATTGCTACATTTCAAGGAAGATTATTTTATTACTCCGTGAGGAGGGGCGATGATCTAAGGGGGTCTTATCTCTGGCACTGCTTGGACTTCCTAATTATTTACAGAGAAAAAAGGGCAGAATTTGCAGCTGCAGGCTTTGTGACTCAGGCTGCATAGCTACGTTCCTCTCAAGGCTTTAAGTTTGAACTATTTTAAATTTGAATTATTTAACTTGACATTCTGAAATCATGCTTCCTGTGAATTATTGGTGCGTTTCCTGGGTGTAGGACACACCTCAGGTGGATCCTGAGAATAGTTTCTTTTTACTTCGATCCAAGATATGCCTCTTCATGAAAATGTGTGTTGAATCAGGGGACGTGGGTATACATAGGGTTAACATTTCATCCCCATCAGCTTTTAGTTAAGTGCTGACTTTGACAGACCAGGTGAGTACACCCATCCTGCCTGCATTCATTCCTAAGATGGGAAGAAGTGATTAATTCAGACTGTTTCAGCATTTCTAAAACCTAGATTCTAGTAGATGTTCCTTGGAAAAGGGAGTATGTGGTTAAGTAAATTGTCAAACAGTGGATCAAGTACAATGAAACAGGTTTCTTTCCTGGAAGGGGCTCAGGGCCTTTATTATGTTAATGTGCATCGTGGCTTTCCAAGTGGGGAGTGTAGTAGGTATTTCCCAAACTCACTTGACCCACACAGCACCCCTGCATGGCCTAGCATCTTGGGGACCAGTGACCTATAGGACACCTGTTTGGGAATTGCTGGACTGAGGACAGGGATGTGATAAACAGGAAAGCACCCACAGTGGGAGAGGGCGAATGGAGCAATTGTATAAATACTTCTGCTTTTTGTTTCTCAGTTTTTGTTTCTCAGTGATTATTTTTAACCCAAGCAGTAGTCATTTGAAGCTTTCATAAACTCATGGGCTCTTATCAGATAAAAGTGCCCCAAACCTTGCAGGATTAGGAACATCATCTGGCCTAAAGAGAAGGTAAAAATTGCTTTCTGATTTTTTTTTTAAAGGAAACTTTTAGTGAAACTTCCAGGTCAGTTCTTTCTGGCATATATTTAGGGTCTGCTAAATATATATATTTTTTGCTTCGAGGGGAAATCACATTTTAAAGAATAAGCAATTTATAGGCAATTTTTGTATGTTGAAAATCCATTAATGGCTTTTAGAAGGCATCTAAAGCTCTGGGGACAAATTTTGTTGTCAAGGGGATAGATTATATGTGCATCTCTCTTCTATTAATACTTTTCTGGGCCAATTAACCAAATGAACTTCTGTATAACTTGGTCTAATACAGTGTTAGCCAGGCCAGTGCCTGATAACAGCAATAATACTAGCTAATATTTCTTAAGTGCTCATTATGTGCCAGGCACTATTCTAAGTATTATACATATGTTAACTCCTTTAATCCTCACAAAAATGCAATGCGGTAGCTGTTATTTATTTACTTATTTATTTTTTGAGACAGAGTCTCACTCTGTTGCCCAGACTAGAGTGCTATGGCGTCAGCCTAGCTCACAGCAACCTCAAACTCCTGGGCTCAAGCGATTCTTCTGCCTCAGCCTCCCAAGTAGTTGAAGACTACAGGCATGCGCCACCATGCCCGGCTAATTTTTGCTATGTATTTTTAGTTGGCCAATTAATTTCTTTCTATTTTTAGTAGAGACGGGGTCTCGCTCTTGCTCAGGCTGTTTTCAAACTCCTGACCTTGAGTGATCCACCCACCTCGGCCTCCCAGAGTGCTAGGATTATAGGCGTGAGCCACCGCGTCCGGCCTGGTAGCTGTTATTTTTACTCTTACTTTATAAATGAGAAAATACAGTGGGCATTCTGTAATAGTGAGGGCTAGAATCAATTATTGGCTCTGTGTTCACAAGAATGAATGAATAACAAAGCAGATTTTATAGTACATTTCTTGAATTTTGAGGTGGTGCCAACTTTCATAAAACCTAAGGTAGTATGTAATACATAATTGATTTTGCAGTTAATTTGTTTTTGTTAAGATACTTACCATAGTGTTTTTAACTTCTAATTTGGGATTTTTAGTAGTAGATGCTGTAAAAATGAGATTTACTTATGTGTTATTCAACAGCCTTTTCTTGGGTCAGTTTCTGTGTTTGATGTCAGGGAGGTAAAGATGATTGAGCCCATAGTTCTTGTCCTCACAGAGATATCATCGGTGGGGAAGAGGGATAATTCTTCAAACAGTTATCAGGTCTTTAGCCATGACAAGAAAAGTGATTTCTAAAATCTTATTTTAAAAAGTCAAAGAGAAAAAGTCTGTAGGCTGCAGTGGGACTGGAAGCCAGGGAGAAGCCGCACCTCTCAGATGACTTTCGAGTTGTTCCCCAGCTGCAGCTTGATGTCACCCCGAGCACTTGGCGTGGGTTGTGGCATAACATGGCTCCTGTACGCTGGCTTCTCACTGCGGGGCCGGGGGCGATCAGGGAGTGAGACCGTGTGCTATGAAAGGAGAGTCACAGGCCCCCTGCATGAGCTCTGTAAGTGTCCTCTCCGGCAGGGGCAGACGTGCTTTTCCTAATGCAACAAAGAGAGGAAAGCCCAGCTTGACGCTGAGGCTTCGGGTTATTCTTGATGCATGGTGAGCACCAGGCCAGGGGCCCAGAGTCCTGTGCTTACTTAGGTTAGGCCTCAGCCATGAAGCCCATGCTCCCTTGGTTGGATCAGCTCCAAAGGAAAACAGGGAGAGAAAGGGCAGGAGGCAGAGTCTCCCTGGGAAATTCTGCACAAAGAGTCCCCTTAAGTTGGTAACCAGGGTTCTGAGCTCTCAGAGAAGCCGAATCTAGCAGCCCACCTAGGCCCTCACTGAAATTTGGAGGTGCTATGCCCCCAAATCCACCTTGCTCCTTGGTGTGCTGTAAAGATTAAATATTCATTTTTCTGTTGGGTTGTACAATTTTATAGCTGTAATGATACTCTCTAGATAAAATGATTAGCTGAAGGGAACATTGGGAGGTTTTTGTTTTTGGAAAATGTTTGAGTGCTTCATAGGTGCCAGGCACCTTTCCTGTCCTTCATTCAGTTAAGTCTCACTACAGCCCTATGAAGTGTGCCCTACTGTTCCCACTTAACAGATGGGGAAATGGATGTTCACAGAGTAGTTGAATGACTTGTCTAAGCCAAGACTCAAATTGGGAAGTCTGGTTTTGGAGGGCAGTTGTTTGGCTTCTGCTTTGGGCAGGAATCTAGTTAGATCATCCTGGGAAGATGGAGATCTTAAAAAAACTAATCTATGTACACAGCTGAAGTTAAACAAAGAAACAAAACAATCATCTTTATTGTTGTATTAAGTGATTGTCTCTGGGCATGACCAAGAGACTTTGAGTCACTTTTGGCTCCTAAGTCACTGGCCTGGGTGGTGATGAGAAAGAACCTATGACCTAGGGAATTAACTTGCGTGCTTCTTGCCGCTAGGTCAGGAGACTTGACACGAATAAAATGTGATACAACAATACAGTGCCAAATCAGAGGGGCCTGGAGTGACTCCTGATGAATGAAGCCTCTGCCCTCTCCTCGCACTTCAGTGAGCCACCAGTTCCCCATATATGACTGCCTAGCACAGTGTTCTCTGGGTTTTTGTCTGTTTTGTGCATTCCTGTATCCCCAGTGCTGGGCACACAGAAGGTACCCAACATTGCTGAACAAATGAACACATGAAGGGATAAATCTTATATGGCTAAACATTTTGGCTTTCTAGGTAGCAGTATGGAGTAGTTTATATCTTGTGGTACATCCTGTATCAACAGCAAAGGCAGAAAGACACAGATTCTTCAATGCTGATTTAGAAGAAAGTTTTCAGAACTAACTAAATTATTACTCTGATGGAAGACTTTTTTTTTTGAGACAGAGTCTCACTTTGTTGCCCAGGCTAGAGTGCCGTGGCATCACCCTAGCACACAGCAACCTCATACTCCTGGGCTCAAGCAATCCTTCTGCCTCAGCCTCCCGAGTAGCTGGGACTACAGGCATGCATCACCATGCCCAGCTAATTTTTTCTATATATTTTTAGTTGGCCAATTAATTTCTTTCTATTTTTAATAGAGACAGGGTCTCGCTCTTGCTCAGGCTGGTTTAGAACTCCTGACCTTGAGCGATGCACCCACCTCGGCCTCCCAGAGTGCTAGGATTACAGACGTGAGCCACTGCGCCCGGCCTTAGACTTTTTTTTTAAAGCACTAAAACACCAATTAGACTTTACACTTGTCCTAGATCTTAGATAGAAATTGTCTGCATCTGATAAGAAAGTGGGTTAATTGATTAGATTGTGAAATTGAGTAAATAATTTTTAATTTTAATGTATTTCTGTAGCCATAGACCTTGGTAGAACCTCATTTGTGCCTCCCAGAGCATCTTCAGACGATTGTATGATTATAATGAAAACAAACATTTATAAAGCTTGTGTGTCAGGAGCTGTTCTGAATGTTTTACATGTATTACCATTTTCTCCTCACACCAACTTAATAAAGTGGGTACCATTATTATATTTCCATTGTACAAATAAGGTGAGTTTTTGAGAGATGGCCCCAAGTTACACAGCTAGTAAGTAACAGAGCCAAATTCAAACCTGGTTAGGGTAGTCCAGAGTCTGTTTCTTAACTATTATACTCTGATACCTTTGATATCAAAGTACTCTGAGAAATCTTATTAAGGAAAGAAGAGCCTATCTTCTGCTTATTCTGCTTGGAGTTCAATGAGATTTTTGCATGTGTCTTTCCTCAGATTCGGGCAGTTTTTGGCATATATTTCTTGAGATAGTCTTTCTGCCTCTTTCTCTCCCTCTTCTCCTTCTGGGTCCCCACAATGCATATGTTGGTCTGAGTGATGATGTCCCACAGGTCCCTTAGGCTTTGTTTACCTTTATTCATATTTTTTCTTTCTGTTCCTCAGACTGGATAATTTCGATTGTTCCATATCATCATGTTTGCTAATCCTGTCTTGTGCTTGTTCAGATCTGCTCTTAAACCCTCCTAGTGAATTTTTCATTTTAAATTTTTGTTTAGTTCTTTTTTATAATTTCTGTCTTTTTATTGATATTCTCATTTTGTTAATACATTGTTTTCCTGATTTCCTTTAATTCTTTGCGGTTTCATTAACATACTTAATATAGTTGACTTAACATCTTTGACTAGTAATTCCAGTGTCTGAGTTTCTTCATTAATGGCTTGTGACAAATTCCTTTTTTTTCCTGTGAATGACCGTATTTTCCTGTTTCTTTTTATACTTTGTCATTTTTTTTAATTGAACATGGAAGATTCTGAGTATTATAATGTAATAACTCTAAAAATCTCATTTTTCCTACTTTTCAGGAATTGCTGACTTTTTTAGGGCTGGTGCTGTTTGTGACTTTTTCAAACTATTTTTGCAAATATGTGTTTATTATTTTGTGTGGTCACTGAAGTTTCTGTTCTGTTATCTCTGTCATCGGCTAGTGACCCGAAAAAGATTTCCTTAAATGTCTGGCTCTAAAAAGGGGGCGGGAGGTTGTTGCTTAAAATTTTCCTGTGGGTGCTATTTAGGGAAGCTGCTGCTGACAAGAGGGCCAAAACCGAGTCAGGCATCTGTGTCAATCCCTCAGACACTGTCAGACCAACCAAAATGCACACCACCAATTTTTGGAGGAGAAGGTCCCCATTGCCCACCCTGGTACCTGCCAGCACCCCAGGAGTGTGGGCTGCTATCCCCATAGCGGTGGTGGGGCTGAGGAGTGGGGAATGCCAACTGCTTTCTTAGGAAAGATTTGCAGCCACTATTCATCAGCCCCCTCCTGTTGTAACTGTCTAGTAGGTTCCATAGTTTCTAAATAGTCGATTCTAATTCTTCCTTCCAGCTCAGTGGTTGCTTCAGTGGAGAGAGAACTCTTGGAGCTTCTTGCTGTGTCATTTTGCATGACATCACTCCTGAAAGTGTGGTTTTTATTTTTTATTTATTTAATTTTTTCCCCAGCTTTATTGAGGTAAAATTGATAAATACAAATTGTGGGCCAGGGTCGGTCGAGGTGGCTCACACCTGTAATCCTAGCACTCTAGGAGGCCGAGGTGGGCGGATCGTTTGAGCTCAGGAGTTAGAGACCAGCCATAGCAAGAGCGAGACCCCGTCTCTACTAAAAATAGAAAGAAATGAGCTGGACAACTAAAAATATGTAGAAAAAAGTTAGCCGGACATGGTGGCACATGCCTGTAGTCCTAGCTACTCAGGTGGCTGAGGCAAGAGGATCACTTGAGCCCAGGAGTTTGAGGTTGCTGTGAGCTAGGCTGATGCCATGGCACTCTAGCCTGGGCAACAGAGTGAGACTCTGTCTCAAAAAAAAAAAAAAAAAAAATTGTGGGCCATGTATGGTGGCTCACACCTGTAATCCTAGCACTCTGGGAGGCTGAGGCGGGAGGATTGCTTGAGCTCAGGAGTTCAAGACCAGCCTGAGCAAGAGTGAGACCCCGTCTCTACTGAAAAAAAAAAAAAATAGAAAAAGTTGTCTGGGCAACTAAAAATAAAAAAAAAATTAGCCAGGCATGGTGGCATGTGCCTGTAGTTTGGCTACTTGGGAGGCTGAGGCAGAAGGATCGCTTGAGCCTGGGAGTTTGAGGTTGCTGTAAGCAAAGCTGATGCCACGGCACTCTAGCCTGGGCAACAGAGTAAGATGCTATCTCAAAAAAATAGAAAATAAAAAATAAGAAAAAATTGTGTACATTTAAGGTATACATATTTATATTGTAAAATAATTACTGTAATGAAGCTAATTAACATATTCATCACCTCACATAGTTACTTGTGTGTGTGTGTGATGAGAATGCTTAGGATCTATTTACTCTCTTAGCATGTTTCAAGTATATAATACATTCTTATAAACTATAGCCACCATGGTGTAAGTTCTCCAGAACTCACTCATAACTGAAAGTTTATATCCTTGACCAATCTCTCTCCATTTCCGCCAACTCCTGGCAATTACCGCTGTTCTATCTTCTATTTCTATGAGTTCAACATTCTTAGATTCCACATGTAAATGAGATCATTTAGTATTTGTCTTTAGGTGTCCGGTATATTTTGCTTAGCAGGATGTCCTCCAGGTTCATCCATGTTGTCATATGTGGCAGGATTTCCTTCTTTTTTAAGGTTGAATGATATTCCATTGTGTGTGTGTGTGTGTGTATACATTTATATATGTATATATTCCTATATATTCCATTGTGTGTATATGTATACATACATATGTGTATATGTATACGTACGTATACACACAATGGAATATATACATACATATGTATACACATTGTATATGTATATATATATATATACAGACACACACACACAATGCATTTTCTTTATCCATCATTTGTCAGTGGACACTTAGGTTGTTTCCATATCTTGGCTATTGTGAATAATGCTGTAATGAACATGGGTATGAAGTTATCTCTTTGAGAAAGTGATTTCATTTTCTTTGGATACATACCCAGAATGGGGATTGCTGGATCATATGGTAGTTCTATTTTTAATGTTTTGAGGAACCTCCATATTGTTTTCCATAATGGCTATACTAATTTACATTTCCACCAACAATGCATAAAGGTTTCTTTCCTCCACATTCTTGCCAATACTTGTTAAGTTTTGACTTTTTGGTAATAGCCATCAAAACAGGTGTAAGATGATATCTCATTGTGGTTTTATTTTGTGTTTTCCTAGGCTGGCCTGATGGCTCATGCCTGTAATCCTAGCACTCTTGTGTGGCTGAGGCAGGAGGATCATTTGAGCTAAGGAGTTCAAGACCAGCCTGAGGAAGAGCAAGACCCCATCTCTACTAAAAGAAAAATAGAAAAAAATTAGCCAGGCAACTAAAAATAGAAACAACAAAATTAGCCAGGCATAGTGGTGCATGTCTATAGTCCCAGCTATTCAGGAGGCTTAGGCAGGGCAATTGCTTGAGCCCAGGAGTTTGAGGTTACAGTGAGCTAGGCTGATGCCACAGCACTCTAGCCTGGGCAACAGAGTGAGACTGTATCAAAAAAAAATTGTATTTTCCTGATGATTAGTGATGTTGAGCACTTTTCATATACCTGTTGGTCATTTGTATGTCGTCTTCAGAAAAATGTCGATTAAGGTCCTTTGCCCGTTTTTTAATTGGGTTATTTGTTTTTTTGCTGTTGAGTTGTATGAGTTCTTTATGTATTTTGGATATTAACCCCTTATCAGGTGTATGGTTTTCAAATGTTTTCTCCCATTATGTCGGTTGTCCTTTCATTTTGTTGATTGTTTTCCTTTGCTGTGCAGAAACTTTTTAATTTGGTGTAGTCCCACTTGTTTATTTTTGTTTTTGTTGCCTGTGCATTTGGTGTCATATCCAAAAAATCATTGCCAAGTCCAATGTCACAGAGCTTTTCCCCTCTGTTTTCTTCTAGAAGGTTTATAGTTTCAAGTCTTATGATAACTCTTCAATCCATTTTGAGTTGATTTTTGTGTATGGAATAAGATAAAGTTCCAATTTTACCGTTTTGCATGTGGGTATCCAGTTTTCCCACCACCATTTATTGAAGAGACTATTCTTTCCCCAGTGTGTATTCTTGGCACCTTCATCAAAGACTATTTGACCATACATATGTGAGTTTATTTCTGGGCTTTTTATTCTGTTCCATTGGTCTGCGTGTCTATTTTTATGCCAGTACTATATTGTTTTGATTACTAGACTAGTATAATTTGAAATCAGGACGTGTGGTGCCTCCAGCTTTATTCTTTTTGCTCCATCCAGATTGCTTTAGCTAATTGGGGTCTTCTATGATTCCAAATGAATTTTAGGCTTGTGTTTTCTATTTCTGTGAAAAATGCCATTGTAATTTTGGTAGGGATTGCATTAAATCTGTATGTCACTCTGGGGAGTATGGACATTTTGACAATATTGATTCTTCTGATGCATGAACGCAGAATATCTTGCTATTTATTTGTGTCATCTTCTATTTCTTTCATCGATGTTTTATAGTTTTCAGTGTACAGATCTGAAAGTCTTGTTTGTAAGGGGATAAAACTTGGTTTCTGTAGTAGGAGGGGCACCCACAGGGAGGAGCACCAGCCAGAAGTTCCCTTCCTTCCCTATCTTTTGGGTACCTTTTGGAGTCCCTGCACTCAAGGAGTTCACTGAAGAGAGAAAGAGCTATATAAAATGGAAAACTTGCAGTCCATGGAAATACTGGAAATACTGCAGCAAAAGCAAGGACACAATGCCCAGGGGACAGAGGAGGGCTTCAGGGCTATTGTAAAAGCTTCAGGAATAAGGGAAAACTTTATTTCAGCAAGTGCAGCAAAGTCTTTGCCAACTGTGAAGTTCTAGATGAGGGGTAGTGAATGCAGATGCCCCACCGCTTTCAGTATCCCTTTATGGCATGTTTCCTCGTTGTCTTCACTTCCTCACCTCTTGTTCACACCTGAATCTACCCCAATCAGACTGTCAACCTCGTGCTCACTGAAACTATTCCACTCCTGTGTCAGCTCCTCAGAAGCCTTCCCTGGCCACCCTGCTCAAAGTGACACACCTTTTCTCTACCCTCTTACACCGCTTGACTTTTATTCATAGCTGTGGCACTGCCTGACATTACGATTATAATTGGCAAGTGACTTTCACTTAATGCATGGATTCATTTATTCCGCCGATGTTGACTAAGTACCACTGTGTGTAAGGCAGTGCTCTTGGCTTCGGAGACACATGGACAAGACAGATTTCCCCCTTCATGGGATTTACGTTCTAGTGTGGAGAGACAGACAGAAGGCAAATACACAAGTAGGATGACTTCTTCTGGTAGTGGTAAGTGTGCAGAGAAAAATCTCAGTGAGAGAGTTACTGGTGGCCAGGGGAGAGCCTCTTTTAAGAGGGTGGTCAGGGAAGGCCTTTTTGTGGAGGCAGTGCTTGGACTGAGACTTGAATGGTGAGAAAAAGCCAGCTGTTATGGGTTGAATTGTGCCCCTTAAAAATTTATGTGGTAAAGTTCTAGCCCCCAGTACCCTGGAATGTGACCTTATTTAGGATTAGGGTCATGCATTTATAATTAGCTGTGATGAGATCATACTGCAGTAGAGTGGGTCTCTAATCTAGTATGACAGGTGTCCTCGTAAAAAGGGGAAATTTGGCCACAGGCAATACATGGGGGGAATGCCATGTGAAGATGAAGGCAGAGATCCCCAAGCCAAGGGATACCAAAGATGGACAGCAAACCACCAGAAGCTGGCAGAGAAGAATGGAATAGATTCTCTCTCACAGCCCTCAGAAGGAACTAACCTTGTCAACACCTTGATCGTGGATGTCTATCCTTAAGAACTGCGAGACAATAAATTCCTGACATTTAAGCGACACAGTTTGTGCCTTTGTTATGACAGCTCTAGCAAACTACCCCAGCCTGGTGGCTATGATCCTGGGCTCTGGAGCTGCACTGCCTGCCTCTGCCGCTTGCCAGCTGTTGGACCTCTGACACGTTGCTCTCTGGGCCCCGGTTTCCTCACCTGTAACTGGGAGTAACAGTACACCCACTGAGAGGGTGTTTTGAGGATGAAATGGGCCGGTACACACAAAGCCTTGGAGCAGTGCCTGCCACTCTTACCTATGCTATCTGTGTAGGTGCTGTTTATTGTTGTCACTGTTCTAAAAGAATGCATTGGTAAGCATGGAATCTACAGCTGTCTCCTGATTTATAGTATCTGCTGATTCAACCTTTTTCTCAATGGTACCTTTTTCTTTTCTCTTTTCTTCCTGTTCTTCACCTCGTTCTGCATTATTTCAGATATGAACACTGGTTCATTTGCCCATCAGCTAGTTCCTAGCCCCTCAAGAATTTTGTCTTTAAAACCCACATTCACATATCTTATTAGGATATTTAATATGGTTTGATTTGTTTGGCTGTACTAGAAAATGAGAGTGTTTTCATTAGGCATAAAACGAAAAAGGGAAATACAGTCATGCACCACATAATGACGTTTTGGTCAACAGTGAACCACATATACAACGGTGACCCCATAGATTATAATGGAACTGAAAAATTCCTGTTGTCTAGTGGCATTGTAGCTGTTGTAATGTCATAGAGCAATGCGTTACTTTTTCTGTGTTTAGATATGTGTGTTTTTATTTTTCTAGCGAGAAGGTCTTGCTATGTTGCCCAGGCTCATCTCAAACTGCTGGCGTCAATTGATCCTCCCAGCTCAGCCTTCTGAGTCACTGGGATTACAGGCTTGAGCCACCGTGCCCGGCTACGTTCAGATATGTTTAGATAACACACATACTTACCATCGAGTTATAGTTGCCTATAGTATTCAGTACAATGACATGCTGTACATGTTTGTAGCCTAGGAGCAATAGGCTAGACCACATATCTTAGGTATGTAGTAGATATACCATCGAGGTTTGTGTAGGCGCACTTTATGATGTTCGACAGTGATGAAATAGCCTAATGACAAACTGCTCAGAATGTAGCCCCATTCTTAAACTATATATGACTGTATTTCACTGCAGCTGACAGGAGTTGAGTTTGAGATCTATAAAACCTTTGAATTTTGTGAACCAAAGCCTTCAGATGAGGTCCTAAGATTAATGATAATAGTAGATTAATATCTCCTAAGATTAGTATGTATTGAATGCTTCCTGTTTGCCAAGCAATGTGCTAAGTGTTTTATGTAGATTGTCTCATTGATCCTCACAGAAATCTTATTAGATAGCAAACCTGTCCATTTTGCAGATGAGCAAATCAACGATCAGGAAAGTTAAGTAACTTGGGAAGATTCTCATAGGTGATCTGTGGTGCTTCTTAGACCCCAGCTCTTTGATACTAATGTCTGAACTTTGACCACTTACTTGGTGACCATCATTTCTAATTACAAGATCATGGTAAGTCAAAGACAGATTTCAAATTTGAAAAACCAAAACAAACAAAATCAGATAGTACAACCTGCCATGGATAAACAACATTATTGGCTGTGATATATAAAGACAATTTCACGATTACCATGGGAATCTTGGCATGATTAGTTACCCAACTTCACTTAAAAATATTAGTATGTGTGGATATATATACCCCCACATATATAATGTTTTGTATATACGTTAAAAATTAACCTACTTATGATAACACATTGTTCCTAATTCAGATACTTTTAAAAAGTTATTTTTAAAGATATCATATTTTCTCTTTGTTATTAATATTTGGGACTGTGAAGTCTAAATGGGGCATCACAATATATACTTCTCCGTGAATCCGAAACTGACCACTGTTTCTAGACAAGAAGAAAAGAAACTAATATCTGAGACGGATATTTCATCATTTTCCTGTCTGTCACAGAGAAACAGCTACTGTGCATGCTCCGGTGTACTGAAGTTACACACGGATGCTTGTAGATTAAATTAGTTTTCCCCTGAATAATGCCTGCTATGTTCCAGGCACTGGAGATACCTCAGTGGACCAGACAAACCCTTTCTCCTTCCTAGAGCCTATATTCTAGTTGGAGAATATAGGCAATAATGAAATACATGAATCTAATATAAAATACATCACACAGTGAAATTTTATGGAGAAAAATAAGCAGGGAGGAGGGAAAGAAAGTGCTTTGAGGGGTGGGTTACAATTTAAAATAGAATGATCAGTGAAAGTCCTTGCTGAAGAGGTGATATTTGTTCAAATACCTGAGGAAGGGGAGGGAGGAGCCTTGTGGGTGCCTGGACAAAGTGTTCCAAATGAAGGGAATAGCAAGTGTTAAGCTGAGCTGGCTGGAGTGGTTGGCAGTGGCTGGGAAGGGGAAGAGTAGTTGGAGGTGAGGGGGATGAAATCCTGGGAGAACTTGTAAGCTATTATAAGGACTTTAGTTTTAAGCCTCATTAAGGTGGGAGTCAAAGATCCCCTTGGCCTGAGCTCTTTCAAGGGCAGAGTGCCCATGTACTGAAATTTCCTTTTACTGAGGGCAGAGTTAGGGGACTATAGGAGCTAATTTGGGGGCATGAGATGCCCGTTAGACATCCTTGCAGACAGGTTGAGTAGGCAGCTGAATGCAAAAGTCTCATCTGGGACAGAGATACACCTTTAGAGTCATCAGCATGGGGATTGCACTTACATCCACGAAACTGGGTGTGAGTTAGTGTAGATCAAGAACTCTGGAAGTGAATCCGGGTACTCCAGGAGGTGGGGAGATGAAGGAGAAGTAGCAAAGGAGACTTGGGAGCGGCAGCCAGTGAGGTAGAGGAAAACCTAGTAGTGTCCTGGAAGTCAAGTGAAGAGAAAGTTTCAAGAGGAGACTCTGTGTCAACTCTGTGGATTTTGCTGATCAGTCAACGAGATGACCAAAAATTGACCACTGGATTTAGCAGTGGCCACCGGAGGTCATTGGTGCAGTTATGTTGGAAGCTGACTGCTGACTAATGCCATCTGTCAGGGCTTTTTCTCTGCAAAGTGGACATTGTGCACTGAATTGTACACTGTGTGGCTTAGATTCAACTTTTTCCTCCTTTGCTATCCCAGCAAAATTGTTTCTACACACCTGTCCTTGTAGGTGCTGTTTTAGAGCTGAGGGACATTGTAGTCTAGCTGCCTTGTGTCACAGCTGTGGAGAACAAGGCTTGGACAGGTTAAGTGATACAAGCAAGTCTGTTCATTGTAGAACACAGAACAGTTCCGGGATTCCTAATTCCAGGCCCATTATTTTGTCTGCTGTACCTGGCCTGTGTGCTGAAAGTCACAGAAGATCCACTTTGGGGCATAGAGTGGCTCCTTCCTTGTCCGTTTTATTCTTAACTATTTTAGACAGGGTCTTGCTTTGTCACCCAGGCTGGAGTGCAGCAGTGCAATCACAGCTCACTGAAGCCTTGAACTCCTGGGCTCAAGGGATCCTCCTGCCTTAGCCTCCCAAGTAGCTGGGACTACAGGTACACATCACCATGCCCAGCTAATTTTCTTTCTTTCTTTCTTTTTTTTGTAAGAGATGGGGTCTCACTATGTTGCCCAGGCTGGTCTCAAACACTTGACCTCAAGTGATCCTTCTCCCTCAGCCTCCCAAAGTGCTGGAATTACAGACAGGAGCCACCTTTGTCTGGCCTCTTACTATTCTTTATCTGATAAATTCATTAAGCATAGATGGAACACAGTGGTCCAGAATGATTGGAGTTCTTCAAAACTGAGTTTGAATCCCAGTTCTTCCATTAACCAGCTGTATGACTTTGGGCAGCCTCATTCATCTCAGTGAACCTCAGTTTTTCATCTGCAAAATGGGGATAATGCACCCCATAACGTAGTGAGAATTAAATTGCCACTTGCCTATGAAGTGCTTTGCGCAGTGGCAGTGCATAGTGAGTGTTCCATACATGGTGGCTCTTGTGATTGTGAGGGTACTGGGACTTTAGTTTCTGAAGCGTTACTCTTGTTAAAACCATCTTTAAAAAGATTTTTAATTGATGCCATTGCCTGGGGTTTATTTATAAAACAGATTGAATAGAGTTACACCCACAAATCTGTTGAGATATGCCCTGAAGAAGTTGGCAGATGTCTTTTTCTTTTTCTCCTCATTGCTGCTACTGGGGGAAAAACTCTGGGCAGATACATAATTTGTTCCCGTTTATCACCACTGAGAAAACAAAACTGTCAGTTTCCACTTCCCTGGACTGCCGTCGCTCACGCAGGGAGACCGCAGTGGGAGGAAGCAGCTCGACGTGTCAGGTATACCTAAGAATCTTTTATCGGGGAGTCAGTATTGATAGACTTTCAAGATGCTTAAGGGTTAACCCTATTTAGAACATCTTTGTGGTTACTGTTAGGAATAATTCAGATTTTTAAAAATTAATCTGCACCAACTCTTTTAAAAATATACTTGGAAAATTAATTGGTAGTGCCAATTAAGTGGTAATGTGTGGTTTTTGACTTTCCTTCCTCACATCAGCATGTAGTTAAAAAAATTATTGACTGTACCAAACCTTTAGTAACAACAGAAAAGCATTTCTTAATTCCAGCCCCCGTTTCTTTTGAGGTCAGTGAACTGTGTTCCTGACTCTGTGTGTGTGTGTGTGTGTGTGTGTGTGTGTGTGTGTGTGTGTGTGTGTGTGTGTGTGTGTGTAGAGCAGAGCTTGAGAAAGAAGAGGTTAGGGAACATAAAGAAAAAGTGTGAGTTATAGAGTACTTTTCAAAATTGTTGCAGTTGTATTTCTTTAAGCACACACAGGAACTTGAACTTACTCCAAAGTGTTTTTTTGCATGTAGTATTAGGCTGGGACCTGATGTGGTGAGTAGAAAAGATGAATGTGTTGAAATGGTAATTAATAGCATCATTTATTTACATTCATGCAATAAATGCTGGAATTCCAATTATGTGCCAGACGTTTGTGCTAGGCATGGGGCCACTAAATAATAATTAATGCTAACCTCTTTTCGTTAGCTTTGATGTTATGTAAGCAACATGAAAATGGTAAAGAATTCCACTTCAGGTAAGTACAGTGAAAAATGAGTTTCTTTTCCATCCCAGACCATCAGATGTTCTTGACTGTCCTTCCTGTGAGAATTTCACTGCATATCCACTTACGTAGGTATATATCATTGTCATCTTTTTGTGGTGTTTTTAATACAAATGAGATACTTTAAAGAGGGTTCCACCTCTTGCTTTTTTCATTCAGGAATTGCTCTAGTTAATATGTTAGCACCAACTGATCTACCCTACTGGTTTTATTATAGTTGCATAGCATTGCATTGTATGGATGTACCATAATTGAATTTTCCAGACTTCTAACTTATTTTAAAATGGAGACATTACTTCCTACTACAAAGTTCTCTTTTAGTGAGAATTACACAAAATAATGTCTATGACTACTACCCTAGTGCTGGCATGTAATAGGATCACATTAAATATTAGTAGAATAGATCAATTGATCTTCTCTGTTGGTTTTGCATATTGCTTTCTTTATAGATAATGAAAAGTAAAATTCAGCACTAAGAGTTTCCACATCTTCCAAATTAATGGCGTCTGGGTTAATGAGGTTTGTGTCCTGTCATCTGCGTCCCTAGCATAGTGACATACTCAGTTAGTGCTCCTGATGATGACACTATGAGTACTGCTGTTGTAGAAGGCCGTTGTCCATCAGTGCTGAGGGGGAAATGGTAGCTCTCTATAGACCAGCCAACTCTGTGGCACATAAAATACCTGTCTGGCAGGTATTTTAATTTGAATGAATAACAGAGGCCTTGAACAGTTCAGACTCTGGCAGCATGTAAACATTGGTCAGAATCATTCTCAGAATTCTGTTAAGCCTTTGTGGCATCTGACTCTGAAGACCCAGGAGATGCACTGTGGGTGGAGGGATATTCCACTCTCTGTGCAGGGACTCTCTGCATTTCACTTCAGGCACCCCTTGTTCATCAGACAAATCATCTGTGATCAGGCATTTTAGAAAATGGCTCAGTTATTACTTTTCTGCCAGTCAGTTATCACAGGTGCTTGGAGGGCCCGTGGTGGGTAAGATTCCCTGCTAGCTGCCGTGGAGGACACGGTGTGTACAATGCAGATCATGCCCTGAGGGAGCTAGCATGGTGCCTGGGGAGACACGACACTGCCCCAGACAGCAAGCAACATGGCGTAAGCTGGAAGTGAGGAGCGCTTGCCAGCGGCTCTGGCATCAAACTGCGTGGCTCCCTTTCTAGCTGAGTGACTTGGCAAGGTAGTTGACGTCTTGTGTCTCAGTTTCACGATCTAGAATGGGGACGATAATAGTACTTAACCCCACTGTTGTGAGAACTAAATGACCTAATAGATGGAGGGTGCTTTAACAGTGCCTGGCACATAATGAACGCTCAGTGATTGCTGGCTGTTGTTACCATTATGAATAGCACTGCAGAAGGAAAACAGAGGTGACAATAGCTACTGTTTTGTAGTAAGGGACTAAGCTTGCAAATGAGAGCCTCTGTGCTGAGTGCTTCATGTTCAATATCTCATCCCATCCTCAGAAGATATTTTAAAGATGAGAAAACTGAGGCTCAGAGGTTCAGTAGCCTGCCCAGTATCACATAGCCATTAAGTAATTTAATCCATTTCTGACTCTGAAACCTATGCTCTTTCTTGTAAACAATATTTCTAGGGAAATACAGGGAAGGAAGTAATCTTTATTTTGTGGACAAAGAATGGGGCTCAGAGCACTTAAGTGACTTGCCCAAGACCACATGGAAACTCAAAGTATCTTAGACCAAATCCCTGTTTTTTTGGCCCCCCTTGGGCTGGCCTGTAAAGGGGGACAGAATGGAATGTCTTGCTCCAGAGGAGAGAGCCAGGACCAGTGCACTCAAATAGGCTGACTTGGGCTAGGTATACCGGAGAATCTTTCTCCCGAAGCCATCCAATATGAAATGAGAGGCAGTGCATTCCTCTCTAACATAAAGGAGTTTGGAAGTAGGTAGTCCAGAGTTAGCTATGGTGTCTCCATAAGGTGGTCAGAGTCCCAGTGTCTTCCAGCTCTCTTGTCCTTGGCCCTTCGGGTGTTGCCCTTATCTTTACCATCCAAAAGGGCTTCACCCACCAAGCACACAAGGCAGCGAGAAGGAGAATAGTGTGACCTCTGCTTTCAAGACTTCCCAGAAGACCCACCCAACAGGTCTGCTTACATCTCTTTGGCTGCCTGTTGCAAGGGTAGGCTGAGAAATGTAATATTTTAGTGGGACGTTAATGTGCCCAGCTAGAAATCAATCAGGTGCTGTTACTCAGAAAGGAGGAGAGAAAGAGAATGAGTAGAAAACAAGCACATTAATTTCTACCACATTAATTTATCCAGTCCCTTTAGATAAAGAAACTGAAATTCAGAGAAGACCTGTGACTTGACGAAGTCTCCCAGCTGACAAAGGTTGGATGGGGACACGGCATTGTCTCCCAGACTTCTGCTTATTGCATTTCTACCCTGAGTTTACTCCAAGGCCCAGATCAGGGCTCTGGGTTTGGGATTATGAAGGTCTTTCACATGAAACAATTTTATCAAGTTAATAGCGTTTTTTTATGCCTTTGGGGGAAGCAGACTATGGATAATTTATTTTTTTGCTTATTAGTCTTATGTCCTCTGGTGTTTTCCTGATTTACTTTTATATCCTGCCATTTTATGAATTCGATATTATACATCTTTTTAGTCTATTTAGTACTTATTGATCCTTTTGTGTATGTACTAAAGATTGCCCCTGGGCATTCCAACGCCGGTAAAGAGTAATTACCATGCCAGCTAGTGAAAATAAAAGTGGTAATACGTGGACCTTTGCCTGGGACAGGAGAATTGAGTAAAGTCTAGATTTGCTTCATTATTCCAGGAAGAAAATACCACTTATTAGAATATTTCCTATTGAGATCTATTATTTTCCTAATTTTTAAATTTTATTTGCTCGTTCATGGGGGAAAAGTCATATTTTAAAAATAAAATCATTTACTCAACAGTTTAATATAGCAATATAGTTGTAATCTCTGCCTTCATATAGTTTACCAAATAGCAGGAAATACAATTACAATTGATTATAAACAAATGCTATGATGGAATAATTACAGTTGCTGTAAGAACACACCAGAGAGGAACCTAATCCAGTATTCGGTGGTAAGGGAAGGAAATGACATTCAGGCTGAGCCCTGAAGGTAATAGGAATCAGGCACAAGAAGGTTTTCCAGGCAGAGAAAGCGGCATCATAAAGACTAAGGGATGAGGGGTGCTGGTGCGTTTGAGGAACTTGGAGACATTGTGCTTAGTCAAGAGAGAGGTAGTGGTACACAGTGGTCATTTCTGGCCAGGTCATAAAAAGTTATGTAAGCCATGTAAAAGCTCCTCAGGGCGTTAGGACTCCATTATAGGATTAAAGCTAGAGAATGGCATCTGAGATTTGAGTTGCAGAAGCTTCCAGGCAGTGAATGATGGAGTGCTTCAATATGTGCAAATGCCCTGAGGTGGAAAGAGTTGAATGGGAGTGGGGGACCTAAAAGGTGTCCCGCTTTGTTGGAGTACGTGGTGCAAGGGGAAGGGACGCAGTTAAGGCTGGAGATGAAGTCTCCACTTGGAGTCTTTAGTCTGTTAATGAATTTTTACTCTATCCTAGGAAAACTGTTACTTTAGCTGCTATGTCGTGCATGGATTGGGGGAAGGCGTGGCAAGGGTAGAAGAGAGAAACCAGTTAGGAAGCCACTGTAGTGGTGCAGGGAAGGGAGAGGTGGTTATGACTTGGACTATGATGGTCAAGTAGAAAAAAAGGAGAAGAGTGGACCAATTTGTGTAAATTTTGAAGAACCTGCTAAAGGGCAAGGGAGAAGGGGGATTAGAAGAGCCAGGTGCTTATTCCCAGGCTGGTGTTTGGTTGTGAGTATCAGCAATCCTGACTCAGGTGTTGTTCACAGAGTAGGCTGGCCCGGGAGCCTGGTAGAGGACAGCTGCAGGATGGTGCCCTGTGATTGCACAGATGCCGGCAAAATAATTCACTGGACACCTCCTCAGCCACGCTTCACTGTTGGACAGGAAGGAAACCTGGGGTTTATGTGGAGATCATGCAGCTTGCATCTTCTTTAGCTATACTGTTCATCCTCCCCTCCTCTTCTCCTGTAGCTTAGATCCATGGCCTTGGTTCTGACCTCTGGAGCCCAGCAGAGCAAGTGTAATCCCTCTTCCCCATGACAGGTGTTCCAAGACAGCTGTCCTGTTAACGAGTCTTCCTCAGGGTACATATCGCGTTCCTTCGGCCATTCCTCACGGGGGCTTATTTTTGAAGCACTTGGCCAACCTGTCGTTCACCTTCCTTCAGACACATTTCACTGTGTAGTGTCCTTCCTAAAATGTGATGGATTGCAGCTGGCTGTCACCTTGACAACAAAGACAGAGGCCTTAGAAAAAGAGGATACAAATTCTTTGTTTACCGTTTATATTTCTCATTCTAAAAGGTAATACGTACTCATAGAAGAATATTGAAAAATACAGAAAAGTTGGAGAATCTTAAATTTCTGTAATAGTACCACTCAGAGATAATTAGCTTAAATTTTGGGTTAGTCTCTCCTAATTTTTGTGTGTATTTGTTATTATTTTAAAAATTGGTCTAGATAGACTTCTTTTATATTCAACAACGTCATGCCATTAAAAGTTCTCACCACTATTTTATTAATCATATGCTGATGTAATAAATTGTTCCTAATTTTTCACTTTTATAAATAATATGCACATAAATATGCACATAAATAACAGCATTGCAACACATGCGTCTATTTTGCTTGTTTCATCTCTTAGGATAGATTCCTAATAGAATTACTGAGTACGAACATTTTCCACACTCTCGGTGTATATGGCCAGATTGTCCTCCAGAAGGGATTTACCCGTTCCACCCCCAATCCCAAGGCAGGGAGAGGTGAATTTGTTCATTCCAATATGCTCTCACCCAGTCCAGAAGTATATGATAAATGGAGAAAAGCCACAAATACAAGCAGTGCAGGTGTAGATGGAATACCACTAATTCAAGCAGGTTACATTTTTGAGTGCTTGTGTGCCAAGCACTTGCTAAGCTTGTTTTCATATATTTATTTTTATTATTATTATTTTTATTGAGACAGGGTCTTGCCCTGTCATCTAGGCTAGTGTGCAGTGCAGTGGCATTGTCATAGCTCACTGCAACCCCAGACTCCTGGGTTCAAGCGATCCTCCTGCCTCAGCCTCCTGAGTAGCTGGGACCACAAGTGTGGGCCACCAGGCCCGGCTAATTTTTCTATTTTTTGTAGAGACAGGGTCTTGCTATGTTGCTCAGGCTGTTCTTGAACTCCTGACTTCAAGCAGTCCTCTTGCCTCATCTTCCCAAAGTGCTAGAATTACAGGTGTGAGCCACGGCGCCCAGCCATGTTTCATATATTTATATCAAGTACTTCTCATATCATCTCTACACATCAGATGCTATTACAGATAAAGAAACAGACATAGTGAAGTGACTCGTCAAACACATAGTTTAACAGTGAAGATAATTTTGGTATAAGTAACATAATAGTTGGCTAAAAGAGGCTTTAATTCTAGATTTTTTAAGTAAGACTTTTTTCTTTAAGTGTAACATACATACAGAAAAGTGCACACATCTTTAAGTGGATTGCTTGATGAATTACCACAGTTTACCATTCAGATCAAGAAATGGAATGTTATCAACATCCTAGAAGCAAACCTCAAGGTCTCTCCTAATCAATATCCTTCACCTCCTCCACAAAAGCAACAGTCCTCATTTCTAACATTATAGGCCATTTTTGCCTGTTTTGAACCTTATAGAAATTATGGTGTACGTTTACCTCCCTCCCTCCCTCCCTCTAAGCATTTTGGCTGGGAGATTAACTTATAGTGTTTAGCAGTGATTTGTGCATTTTTCTTACTGGAGAGCATTCCTATTGTATGACTGTATCACAATTTATCATTTCACTGTTTGTTGATGGACATTTGTGTCGTTTCTGCTTTGGGACTACTAAGAATGGTGCAATCGGGAACATGTTTGTACAACGAAAGATACCTGTGTGCTCAAGCCCAGGGGATACTGTTGTATAATTCTTTATTTTTCCATGCGTGAAACATGTTTTTAAAAAAACGATTGTGTGTGAGAGAGAGACCATACCCCCACACACACATGCACACACATGCGCATGTGCCTTTGTAGAAAGGAGTGAAACTGGGGACCTCAGGGACCTACCACAGCAGTGCCAAATGTAGAGGATTTGAAAGAGCTACAAATCCTCCACATCAGAGCGTGGCTGCAGCCTCTTAGAGGGATGATTGCTCCAGTGAGTGGAACATTAACTCTGCTGCTGGCAGCCACCCACAGGAGCTGCTTTGGGAGGAAGAATGTTTTTCCAATTTAATTATGAATTTCAGGAATCAAATCATGATCCTCTCCAAACTGCTCTGCTGAATGGAAGGATGCCACTGGGTTGTCTATCAAGTCTTTCGGGTGTACTGTGGAGGGAGGAGGGAGAGACCGTGTACATCTTGTGACCTCTGAGAGACAAGCATATCTCCGTACAAAAGGAGTGCCAACACCAGAGATTTGGGGCCAGAATCTCATCAGTCCCCCTAAACATTTATATCTGAACTTGGAAGATTACAAGAGCATATGATATAGTTAAACAGAAGTAGGGTGTCACATGTCCTGGTGTGCCTGGGAAGTCTGTTTTACACCTGTTTTCCTGTTGCATTTGTTAGCAGCACCCCTTTTGACTCCCAGAAATGTCTGGATGTGTAACATAAATTATGTGGCCACCCACTTAGACACAGTGACTAGGGTTCTGCCACTTAGGTGCGTTGTGACCTTAGATAAGTTACTCCACCTCTCTGAGCTTCATTTCCCTGCACCTGCCACACACACAGGGTTGTAGTAAAGATTAAATGAGGTGGTGGGTGCTAGGCCTTTAGTCCTGCCCTGGCTCAGAAAAAGGACTCAGATTTTAAGGCCTTTTACATTTTATCTTTGCTGCAGTTATCACTGTAGCTAGAATTTTCTTCAAACAATGATGATAAACGGTGAAGGTCTGAGACAAGCAGAGACTGAGAAGCTGTGCATTTTCTCCATCTTACGTCTTAAAGAATTTGCTTTTGTTCTTCCTAGGGTAGAGGGCGTAATTAATTGCTTGGGCTTTCCTTCAGGGTTATGCTGCGGATGCAGAAGCTAATAGCACTTGAAATGTGAACCAACCATCAGTTAAGGAGAGTTGAGTCTAAATTCAACTTTTTCATGTTATTAAAAGTTCTCATCACCATTATTTTTATGAAGCATTTCAATGATCAACATTAATCATTTCATTTCAAATGCCTCACGCAGTCTGCACTTGAAAGGGTAAGAAATCCTGAGAAAATATTCAGTACTAACAGGGCAACCGTACAGTCTGGTTTATGCCTGTCGCCCTGGTGTAATTATTAGTAGCATTCACTTTCACTCTCAAAGGTGTCTCAGTTTGGACAGTAAGTTATATAGTTACCCTAAATAGATTCTGTGTAAGCCCCTCCTCAGGTGAGGCATCTTAGACCAGAAATAAGGCAAATATACAGTAACAGGAGAATGGGTAAGGAAATTGTGGTATATTCCTAAGTGGAATATTATTATATAGCAGTGAAAATGAATAAATATAATTATATGTGTAAACATGTATAAAACTCTAAATAAATACTGAATGAAAAAGCAAGTTATAGAGGAATACCTGCTCTTATACTTAAATAGACATAAAATTTACAAAAGCAAAATTAAATGATTTTTTTTTTTTTTTTTTTTGCTTATGTATACATATATACATGAGGAGAGTACAGAGAAAAGCAAAGGAAGGGTTATCTCAAAATTCAGATTGGTGGTTACCTGTGCAGTGGGGAAAGGGAGGGCTGTAGAAGGACACATGGCTTCAAATATTGGTTTTATTCTATTTTGTAAACTGTGGGATGGGTATGTCAGTATTTCATTATTGTTCTTTTATTTAAAATGTGCATACAGGTTGGGTGTGGTGGCTCATGCCTGTAATCCCAGCACTTTGGGAGGTTGAGGTGGGCGGATTGCATGAGTCCAGGAAGTTGAGACCAGCCTGGGAAATATGGTAAGATCTGGTCTTTATCTACAAATATTTTTTTTCTTTCCAAAGACAGGGTCATGCTCTGTCGCCCAGGCTGGAGTGCAGTGGGTGATCATAGCTCACTGCAGTCTTGAACACCTTGGCTTAAAAGAGATCCTCCCTACTTGGTCTCCCAAAGTGCTGGCATTACAGGTGTGAGCCACCACGCCTGGCCTCTACAAAAAAATTTTAAAGAATAGCTAGATGTGGTGGTATATTCCTGTAGTCCCAGCTACTTAGGAGTCCAAGGCAGGCAGATCACTTGAGCCCAGGAGTTGAAGGCTGCAGTGAACTATGATCATGCTACTGCCGTCCAGCCTGGGCAACAGTGAGACCCTATCTCAAATTAAAAATAAGTAAATAAAATATGCATGCATATTGCATACATTCTCTTGATTTCTTAGAATATTTTACAAGAAAAAACATACAGAGAATGAAATAAAAATAAACCAAGATATTGCTCGGTATCAGATGCTATAGTTTTTACGCATGTTTGTTGTTTTGGGGTGATTGTTCATTGTTGATTGAGTTTAGGGAGAAAGTAGCCAGACTTTCAAGCTTTGAACTGAGGTAATAGTGAGGAAATTTGCTAGGACCTGTAGCACATCTTTAAGATCGTGGTTGTTATAGGCTGACCATTTGGTTTTGTTTCTGGTACCAGTGTTGCTACTACACCGATGTCCATTGAGCAAAGGTTTTTGTAATCCCTTGACATATATTATGTCTCTTAACTCTCGAACAGTGTGCTCTGAGATAGATTCCTTAGTCATCCCCATTTCACAGTTAAGGATGAAGAAGCACAGACGGCTTAAGAAACCTACAAGGGCAGCAAGTGTCTACCTTGGGGCTGCAGCCTTCACTCTCTGCTGCAGAGCATTGCCTCCAGGGGCTGATTGCAATGAAATGCTAAATCCAGTCTAACCCTGACCAAGATTCTAGCAAATGCTTGGCATTTTCAGAGTTTGACAAAAGAGTTTCACCTTTTTATATTTTTGAGGGTGGCATTTTTGTCAGGCTCTGCCTGCCCCATGTCTCAGTTGCCAGTGAGTTCCTGTGACTCCGTTAACAAGATTGCCACTCCCCTGTGTCCCTAGTATCAGAGGAGAAGAACTCAACCTCTGGAAAATAATTTAAAGAGGTTTCGTTTGACGTGGATGTGTTCGACCATGGCCCAGAGAGCCACGCCCAAGAAGCCTTGAGCAAGTGGCCTTGCTGTGGTTGGGTTACAGTTTGGTTTTATACATATTAGGGAGACAGGAATTATACGTAAAGTCAAAAATCAATACGTGGAAGGTGTACATTGGTTTGGCCCAAAAAGGCAGGACATCTGGAAGTGGGGCATTACAGGTTACAGGTGAGTTTAAAGGTTCTTTGATTTGTAATTCATTAAAGAAATGAAGCTTTATCTGAAGGCTTGGAATGTTTTAAGTTAAGGAGGCCTGTTAATCAGAGAGGAGCCAGATGCAAGTGATCTGTTAGGTAAATTGGTGACCTGTAGGTGTGATTTAAGTCTTGAATAGCCTTAGGCCTGCTAATGAGTTACAAAGGGAATCTCCAAGAAGGGAATAGGACCTCCGTTCTTATGGCCAGTAACTCAGCTGTAGGGTATTGCTGAGGTCCCCTTGGCCAATGGAGGGTCCTTTCAGTCAGCTGGTGGGGGGGGGTTAACATTTTATTTTAGTTCTCACTGGCGAGAGCAGTTTCGAGCCCTTGAAACTGGTTGATTCGGGAATGGCTGTTTTATGCACAGCAGGGTCCTGCTGCACTTCAGGGTGCTCTTGGCCCGACAGGTTAGGATTTAGTTCTTATTATAATGGGTGGGAGGGGGCAAATCTGAACAATCCTGGGTGAAATCTGAGTACTTCTTCAGTTGAATTCATAGACTTGTATGGTTTTATTAAGAAAAACATATATATAATGAAAGAAAAAAGGAAGGGGGTATTGTAGGTGGAAGTAACTGGATCTAGCAGGAGGGACTACTGAGTGGCCTTTCAGTGTAATAAAAATGTCGCCTCACTGAGGCCCAGTCTCCTTATCTGTAAGTTAAAGAGGATATTACTGTGGCAGACTGTCATTCCCTACCAAAACAATTACTCTTTTCTTCCTTATTAACAAAACCAGGCAGAGATCACTTAAAATCAGGACAGGTGGGCTCTCTCCCGGCCCAAAGGGCAGGCATATGAGTGCTTTTTGGTCCATGAGATGTAAGGGGAGTCTGCTGGGGGGGCTTCCAGGGCAAGATTTTTTCCCTATGTAAGAGGGAAGTAGAGGAGAAGAACCTCTGCCTGTGTTACTTCCTACTTCCTGCTTTGAATGCAGCCATGCTAAGATGTGATACTTGGGGCTGCTGCAGCCATTTCATGACTATGAGGGGGAAGACCAGGAGAATAACAGATGCCAATCCTGTGTCCTACCATCATCGAGCCCTCTAAGCATCCCTGGAACTGTCTATGTCCAGATTTCTTGTTATATGAGGAAAATGGTCCCCTATTTATGTAAGCTACTGTTAGCCACATTTTCTGTTATTTACAACAACAACAAAAAATGATTTTAAAAGTATTCCTTATTGGATTCTTGTGAGAATTAGGGAGAATATATTTTTAAATAATATTTTCTACTCTGTCTGGAACAGAGTAGGTACTCAGAGTAGTTAATGATAGTTGCTGTCATCATTACCACCACCACCATCATCCCCAGGGTGTCCCCGTGGGTTGGTCAGATGTGTGAGGGTGGCAGAAGAGAAGAAATGTTGAAGGCTTTTGTCTCTTTCCCTTCCTCATTACACCTTCCCTTTCACAAGAGGTTACCCAAGATATGGTATAGGTGCCTGAGATAAGAGAAGGGGCGTCACAGATGGAAAAAAAATGGGCAGGACAGGGCAAAAAGTATTAGAGGGAAATCAAGTGAGCAGAGTAGAATCACAGCTTGAATTTATTGCTCTCACATCTTATTTACCTGACATGAATTCAGTTATCCTGGGTCCCTGATATCTGTTTTTCTATGGGCTTAGCATTCATGGCTTAAAAACGATGCTTACACCCTTAAAATCTTTAATGGCTGTTCTTTTTAACTGGGGCCCAGGGAATCGTGCTTTTTGACACAACAAACATTTCTGGTAGGGAATTATTATAATGAGGCAAAGTCTCTATTTTCAGCTTCCAATTACCTTTCAGTCCAGTTGCCATCATTAAGCTACACTTGCATTTAGCTTGCTGGAAGTTGGAGAAATTGAGTGCATTACCATCAAAGCATGAAAGGCCAGTGCTTTGCATAATCATTGCTGGAACTGTTGCTGGGATTTGGCATCTGTCACTCCCACCCTGCAGTGCTCTTATTTGGAATTCTGCCCATGCAAAGTTCTAGTTACTCGTTTTAATCGTTTTCAAACCCTGGTGTGGATTGTGTGGTCACCTACAGTTGCTTTTTCTTCATCACACATTTTTGTTTTAAGCAGAGTCCCTGTGATGATTCTACATTTGCCAAAATCGTAAGAGGAAAGACACTCTTAACTTGCTTGATATGTCTGACGAAGTGGACATCTTGAACATCAACTTGGTTGGGTGGGGTGAGAGCTCCAGCTGGTCTCTTTCAAGTATAGTAAAATGGAGAAACTGAGGCTTTGATCCTCTTGAGAGAAGTAAAGAGAGAAAGTCTTTGATCTCTTACAGAGTGTACGGTGCCTGGGCACGCGGAAGAGTTGACATGGGAAGATGGGAAGAAATGGGTGAGATGGGTGAGATGGGTGAGTGGGAGTCCAGCGTTGGGTCTGTGGGCCAGTCTTGAAATGAGGAGGATGCTATTAAAAATTATCTATCAGCTGGTACACAACAGTATCAACTCTCAGAACTGCTGTGGGCCACTGTGCTGGGGCATGGCCTGGAGTCCCGGCTGTGCCAGACATGAATCCGTGGAGGAGCTCTGGGGTGCTGGAGAAGAGACCTGTTGGCAGGGGAGACACTGAGGGAGCAGCTCGGAGCAAAACCCTTTGTGCTCCCCAAATGGCATGTATAGGAAACGGGCGGGCGGCGTCTGTGCCTCACCTGGTTCTTGGCCCACAGTAGGTACTTGATAAATATTTACTGAAAGAAATTCATAAATGAATGTGCCCCTAAACAATGTATCAGCAATCTTCCCTATGTGCTAAATAAGAGTTAATTTTCATGAGAGGCTTCTGTAATAGCATTTTGCTGGGTTTGGAATTATTTGTATCTTATCTGATTTTTACAACATGAAATGGCATATGCAGGAAAGGAAAAGCAATATGTTCTTATAGAGAGAAGAAAACTGTTTTTCCTTTAAATAAAACCGGAGAGAACTATTGAATCTCCTGGTACTTTTCCCTTTGTACTCTATCTTGTAAACTAATTTATGCAGGATAAAAATCAATAGTCTTTACAAAGGCAGTGAGTTCAGTGATTTGAAGGAGCATGCGTTAGATGGTTTGAAGTGTCTGTGATGGAGAATTACAAGAGAACGTACTTTTCCTGATGAGAAAGCATGAATAGAAAATGATAACAGTCACCTTTTAGCCACAGGGCCTTTATCAGGGTGAAACATGGCGTCTGTGTGTTAGGCAGAATTTCTCCATGAGAAGACAGTGACTGTGTTAGCTGGCACGGCCGAGTCAAGCACTGTCTGTTCTATAATGAATATAATTTTTGCTGTGGCCTTTGAATACCTAATGAACCCCAGTAAAAGAAGTACATGCTGTAAGAGCTTTGAGCAGTGCATAGTTCTGATGAGCTTACTTAGGAGGAGCTAGACTATGTGCTATTTCAATGGAATGTAAAAGATTCCCAGGAGTTTATTTGACTTAGCCTCCTCCTTCCTAAAAAGAATGTGAAGTGCCTTTCAACAGATGAATAATATTGACTCTGGTAAAGGGGATCTAGAAACTGAAAATCAGGACCAAGAAAAGAAGAGAATGCCAACATGCTATCCATAAATGTTAAATTAGGCCTGTTGACTATTTTATATGGAGTTTCTGGGTAGGCATTGCAAAAAGGGAAACATGGTAAGGCATGTAACTCGTATTTTTGAAAAACAGAGAGCGTACCAGTCTCAGCTGAGACAAAGCTTTTCTAAGATATTACAGTTTTAAGTCTTTATTGTTCTGAAGCTGGTGATTCAATTTTGATCATTCAACTTGCTTACTTCTTTCCCTTGTTTTTTAACTGCTGTAGTTACTCCTTTGCTCCATAGTCTCTGCGTTTCCAATGATCTACTGATTATTTAATATCAGAACCATCAGGAGATGCAGAGAAGGAAAGGAGGTTAATTCACAACAGTCAGCTTTGTAGCTGACAGTTCTGGTTAAAGTCATAAATGATATGTCATTTTAACTAAGTTTGTGCTATTAAAAAAAATCTTTATTCTCCAAGATGGCAGAACAGAAAATTATTCATATTTTTAAAATCCCTGTGACTTTATGTAAAGCTCATCTAGCTTTGCACCGGGCCGGGGGTTGGAGCCCCCATCTAGTAGGTTAGTGTTAAAAAAGTGAAAGTTCTGTGCTTGGTCTGGGAGTAAGCAGCTGTTAATCCATAAATTGGAAGAAAGCTGAAGGTATTTTATTTCTCTAGTTCCCAAGCCTCGGGGGAGCTTCAGAATCACCCAGAGAGAGATTTTTAAGAATGCAGACTGGTAGGCCCCAGGTATGTGGATTTTATTTGTTGTTTTGATTTTAAGCTTCCTTGGTTTTTCTCATAGTCAGTCTGGGTTTTGAATTGCTGTCCATCTGTATGCAAAGGAAAAATAATGAATTCCTCCTCTGCACAGTCCTAGCTCAGCCAGCTACCCTAGTACAGTCACCCTCTGCCTGAGACAGGCTTCCTGATTTAGGATGGGAGTTACTATATAGGTCCTAAATTGTCCGGTCTAGGCCTAGTAAAAAAGCCCGATATCACTTTGGAAGGTAGATAGTTGTCTTCTGAGAAACACAGAGAGCAGCAGCCCAATGAGATTTCTAGGGAAAGAGAGAGAGGAGAAATTAAATATAACCCCATATGATTAGGGGAATACTAAACACACAAGTATGCAAGGGAAAACCCTTACCCAATCTATGTGTTTGCCTTTAGCCCTTTTGTAGGTATTAAATGTCACTTATAACAGCACCACTGACATTGAGAAATTGTCATGTGTTAGGTTCTGTGCTAAACTCTTTCACTGTATGTACATCCCAGTTTGTTTGTTCATGTGTAGGTAACTTGCACACAGTCGTGTAAAGTAGGTATTGTAATTTTCATTGCCAGTGAATAAACACGCCTAGAGAGCTCAAGTAACTGAAACAGAGATACCTAGCAAAGGGTGGGCCTGGGTCTGAAGCCATAGTCTGAATGGTCCTTGAATTACTTGAGTGAAATAGAATGTTACTTTTGAATATTTTTTTATTAAATACATTTTTTCTTTAAAAGCCTCAACCCCACACACACATCTATTTGATCAAATTCTGCTCAGTACCCCGGTTGATAGAAGAGCATCCATTTGTTCACCCATTTGTGGACATCTGACATTCGTGTAAAGCTTGCTCTGTGCTAAGCCCTGACAAGACAAAGGTGAACAAGGACTCGGCCCTCAGGAGGCGCGTGCTGTAGAGCAGCCAGGGCAGGGCACCAGGGCAGGGCGGGCCTGACAGGCCAGGCCGGGGATGTGGCCCACACTGGAGCCAAGGAATCAAGGTTCTGTCACTGAAGAAGGAGGAATGCTGGTCAGGGAGAAAACACTGGTGTCCATTGCATGTCCTTGCTCTCAGGGAGCTTAAAGTCCAATGGGAGAAATTCACATAAAAATTGCATAGTTACAAACCATGTTGAGTGGCCTCAAGAAAGGTACACAGTGCTGTCAGCACTTAAAACATGGAGACTGAGCTGTTCCAAGGTCTTAGAAGGCTGTGCTGAGAAAGTGATGCTTCATTTGAGATTTGATGAGTATGAGTTAACTTCATCTCTGTTTATATACATTTAATGTGTATCTAATTATAATCGGTAAAAACTTTGTTTACTCTATAGGGTAAGTTTTTGTTTGTACGTGGTTTTCTTCTTTCCTTCTTTCCTTCCTCCCTTCCTCTCCTTTCTTTTCTTTCTTTTTTTTTTGAGACAGTCTGACTCTGTCATCTGGGCTAGAGTGCAGTGGTGTCATCATAGCTCACTTGCAACCTCAAACTCCTGGGTTCAAGTGATCCTCCTGCCTCAGCCTCCTGAGTAGCTGGGACTGTAGGTATGTGCCACCATGCCTGGATAATTTTTCTATTTTTTTTAGAGTTGAGATCTTGCTCTTACTCAGGCTGGTCTTTTAACTCCTGGCCTTGAGCAAATGCTACAGCCTTGGCCTCCCAAAGTGCTGGGATTACAGGCATGACCCACCATGCCTGGCATGGTTTTCATTTTTAATAGCTGTATACTAAACTACAGTGTT
Source organism: Lepilemur ruficaudatus (assembly GCA_963574885.1). Classification (NCBI taxonomy): domain Eukaryota; kingdom Metazoa; phylum Chordata; class Mammalia; order Primates; family Lepilemuridae; genus Lepilemur; species Lepilemur ruficaudatus. The sequence continues at coordinate 19,302 of CAUYRT010003412.1, read as the reverse complement.
TTGTATAGCAGTTTAATCTTATTGTCCAGTTAAGTATCTATTTTCTCTCTTCATTGAATATTCTTCAACAAACATATTTGTACATATAGTTTGTTTTCCTGTTGAGGAAAATGCAAGAAATGGGTTTACTGGATCAAAGCATATGCCCCCTTTACTATTTGTATTACCTTCTAAAAGCGTCACTTAACTTTCCTTCACATCCTCTCCTTAAAGCCCCTTCTTGGTTGTCTCCAAGCAGTTTATCAACAGCTCTTTTCGTCTCCTTTGTGGCTCACTTTCGTGTATCAGTTTCTGTGACATTCTTGTCCATCTTCGCAACTAGAGTTCTGGAAATTTCTCATAATTAGCACTTAGTGATGTTAGTGATGCCTGCCTTTTAAAATACCCTCTTATTATATTTTGAGTTTCTAGGGTACTGAATGTTGTGGAAGAGACCGTTTATCCCCAACATCCATTCTCTTTTTATCAGAACTCAGAAGTTGGGCACATGGCCATTCAGAGCAAAGACATTTCTCAGCCTCCCTCAGTCTGGACCAGGTGACTAATTCTGGCCAAAAGAATATAAGTAGAAGAATGGTTTGGTAGTGTCCAGGATCCTTTTGTTTTAAGTGGCATGTGCCCTTTGCCCTCTCTTGCTTGTGTATACCTTCTTTCAGCATGCTACCTGGAACACAGTTGTGATGACTGGAGCTCTAGCCACCATATTGGATCATAACAACAGGGGCCAAACTCTAGGGATGTTGGAATGGTGAGCTGGGAGGCTTTTGGTTCTTTGAAGATTTCATGGACCAGAGTCTGCCTACTTGTCACTGTGCTGCCCACTTCTGGACTTCCACATATGAGAGAAATGCATTTTTATTTTGTTTACATCATTATTTCGGGTCTCTGTTACTCACGGCTGAATCTAATCCTAACAGATACAGATGTGTTTGTGTAAAAGAGACTACTACACTGGCCAGGTGCAGTGGCTCATGCCTGTAATCCTAGCACTTTGGGAGGCTGAGGTGGGAGGATTGCTTGAGGCCAGGAGTTCAAGACCAGCCTAGGCAACATAATGAGACCCCATTTCTACAAAACAAACAAACAAACAATAATTTAACAACATGTGGTGGTGCATGTCTGTAGTGCCAGTGACTCAGGAGGTTGAGGTAGGAGGATTGGTTGAGCCCAGGAGTTCGAAATTGCGGTGAGCTATGATTATGTTGCTACTGTACCCCAGCCTGGGCGACAGAGCAAGACCCTGTTAAAAAGAAAGAGGGGGAGAGAGAGAGAGAGTCTACTACATCAACATTTAAGTGTATACATTATCATTTATTGGACATGAATATTTCAGGGTTAGGCTGAAAGTTGAGACCAAAGTCAAAACAAAGTGTGAGAATCAAATGCAATTTTTTTTTTTTTGCAATTCTCTCAATTCTTTTATTATACTTCCATCTGTTTAAAAATATCTTCGTGATAATACCTATGTTTATGGAGCTCTTATGTGCTTATCTCAGATAATCCCCTATGAGGGACACAATTGCTGTCTCTGTTTTACAAATGAGAAAGTTGAAGCTGGAAAAGATTAACATGCCAGGGTCACTTATGTGACAAATGGTGGGGTGGGATTCTATTCTGAATCTTCCTGACTGCAGAGCTAGTGTCTTACTTGTGTAGGTGAGCCATCTCCATGCATGTGCTGTTCCTTCTCCCGGGAACACCGACCCTCTCTCTGCCACCTTTGCCCAGCTACTTCTACACGCCCTAAGTTTCCTCTCATTCAGCAAACTTTCCTTGATTCCTCTAGGCTATCCCATAATCCTTTTGTCTTCATAGCATTTTATATAGCTTCTGTTACAGAATTTTTCACATCTTATTGAATGTTTTGCTTTTTTTTTGTTCCCTTAGACACTGAGATCTTATTCTTATTCTTTATTTTATCCTTTGAACCTAGCATGGTGCCTGGCACATAGTAGATGCTTAATAAATATTTGTTGAATTATTGAATGGGTGCCTATGTCCAGAAGATGTTTCTGCTATTAATGCTTTTTAAAGCTCTTTTTCTCATGGGTTATCTTAACTAATCCCTCTCCTAGAACCTTTTCTCATTCTGGAATATTCTTATGCCATGCATCTGTAATTTTCAAAGACTTGATTTGGTAGATAATTTAGTCTTTGGTCATATGTGGCATTTCCTCTTCTCAGCAGGCTGACTCTGCTGTTAATGATTTCACAGTATGAATAGACTTGCATACTGTTAAGCTGCAGTGATCTTTTATATGCAGTCAGGAAAAAAATGAGATAGTTGTAAACAAGCATATGCATGAATTCATTCAGAAAAATGACTATCTGGATCCTAAGTTGCATAATCATCCTCTTTTTATGTTTAACAGATGAATAAGAGGTTTGAATTTTCATAGAGTTGAAAGATATGCTGTTATGTCAGAGGAGGGAAGAAGAAACTAGAACTTCCCTAGATATAGTCAGACTCTGATTACAGTGTTGTTCAATCCAATCTTTACAAAATTCCCATTCAAAAGGTATGCAGGTTGAATTAAATTGAACCCCATTTAGGGGATTAAAAATGTATTCCTGGTCTGAAAATTTCTTTAGGGTCTTTATCTTAGACATATTTGAATCCCCAGCTTTTAGCATAGTCTCTCACATAGTAATATAGACCCTCTACAAATATGAGAGTCAACAGAAGGAATTTATTTTCACATTTTGCTGTCTCATTTAACTCAGATTGCAGCTTGTTCTTGGATTGTTTGAATCTTGGCTCATCTTATTTGCATAGAAGTTAGCAAGAAAGAGCAAGGTGATAAATCAAAACCCAAGGACAGGGAACTAACTGATGCCCTTACCTTTTTATGATTTATTTGTTTGTTTATCATTTTAACTATTTTTAAGTGTACAATTCAGTGGCATTAATTACAATCACATTGTTGTGCCATCTCCTTTCATCTTTTCATCTCTTTTCAATTCTTTTTATCTTCCAAAATTAAAATTCTGTACCCATTCAACAATAACTCCCAATTTTCCCTTCCCCTAATCCCTAGCAACCACCATTCTACTTTCTGTTTGTATGAATTTGACTACTCTAGGTACCTCATATAAGTGGAATCATATAATACTTGTTCTTTTGTGACTCACTTATTTCACTTAGCGTAATGTCCTTAAGGTTCATGCACATTGTAGCATGTGTCAGAATCTCCTTCCTTTTTAAGGCTGGATAATATTCCATCATATGTACATAACACATTTGTTTATCCTTTCATCCGTTGATGCATACTTGGATTGCTTCCTCTTTTGGCTTTTGTGAATAATGCTGCTGTGAATTTGGGTGTACAAATATGCCCTCATCTTTCAAAACCTTTAGCGTCATCAAAATTAACACTTGTGTTTCAAAGGACATCATTAAGAAAGTGAAATGACAACTCATAGAGTGGGAGGAAATATTTGCAAATCATGTATCTGATAAGAGACTTGTATGCAGAATATATAAAGAACTCTTACAACTCAACAATAAAAAGATAGCCCAATTGAAAAATGGGCAAAGGATTGAAACAGACATTTCTCCAAAGAAATATACAAGTGGCTAGTAAACACAGGAAAAGATGCTCAACCTCATTCGTCATTATGGACGTGCAAATCAAAACCCCAATGAGATACCACTTCACACATCTTTTGATGACTGTAATCGAAAGATGGACAATAACAAGTGATGATGAGGATGTGGAGAAATTGGAACCCTCATATGCTGCTAATGGAAAGATAAAATGGTGTAGCCACTTTGGAAAACAGTTTAATACTTCCTCAAAATGCTAAACATGAAGTTACCGTAGGACTCAGCAATTCTCCTAGGTATATTATACCCCAAAGAAATCCAAACATATGTCCATGCAAAAACTTGTACACAAATGTTCATAGCAAAACTATCCATTATAGCTAAAAAAAGTGAAAGTAACCCAAATTTCCTTCAGCTGATAAACAGTATGGATAAACAAAGTATGGTATATCCATGTAATTTATTATTCAGCAATAAAAAGAATAAAATACTGATGTACTGTAACATGGATCAACCTCAAAAAAACATGGTAAGTGAAAGAAGCCAGTCACAAAAGACCACATATGATATGATTCTATTTATATGAAATGTCCAGAACAGGCAGATCTATGGAAACAGAAAGTGTATTAGTGGCTACCTACGGCGAGGGGACAGGACAGGTGGTAGTAGGAAACGGAGAGTGACTGCTAATGGGCATAAGATTTCATTAGGGGAGATGAACATGTTCTAAAATTAGATTATGGTGATGGTTGCAATATACTAAATATACCAAAATCCATTGAATTATATATTTAAATGGATAAACTTTATGGTATGTAAATTATATCGTGATAAACCTGTTTTTTTTTTTTTTTTTTTTGAGACAGAACCTCACTTTGTTGCCTGGGCTAGAGTGCCGTGGCGTCAGCCTAGCTCACAGCAACCTCAGACTCCTGGGCTCAAGTGATCCTCCTGCCTCAGCCTCCCGAGTAGCTGGGACTACGGGCATGCGCCACCAGGCCCGGCTAATTTTTTCTATGTATATTTTTAGTTGGCCAATTAATTTCTTTCTATTTTTAGTAGAGACGGGGTCTCGCTCTTGCTCAGGCTGATTTCGAACTCCTGACATTGAGCGATCCACCCGCCTCGGCCTCCGGCCTCCCGGAGTGCTAGGGTTATAGGTGTGAGCCACCACGCCCAGCCTTGATAAAGCTGCTTTTAAAAAAAAGCTTTTGTAGCAATATCCCAGCATTCCTCAAGATGAGGATGTCATATCATGAAAGTAGTCTTTTTTTACTCTCCACGAAATAGAATGCTATACTCTTTTTGGAGAAGAAATTAGGGAATTTGTCATTAAAAATATAGAGAAAAAAGAAAATATTTTGTTTCCCTGTGTTTTTAAGAAATAAAACAAATTTTGGCAATATTTATTCATTTACTAAAAACATAGCATTTTTCTTCCCAAAATGAGGACAGAATTAATGAAAGTGAGCTTTGCATGAGAGAACTTCAGCAAACCTTAAGGACATTTTTGGTCTGCCTTTCCCTTGGCATATGACTTCCTCTCTTTGACTTTGTAGATGGGGCAGCATGCATCCACGTCACTGTATGTCTTGACTTCCCACCTAAGTGACCTCCTCTTTGCACATGACTCTCTTCTTGCTCAGTTGGTGTTTGGTCCCTGCTGCTCAACTGACTTTTGATAAACCAATGGTCTCTCTTCCTTCTCCCCAAGAAGTCAGTCTTAGGCTTCTTATTAATAGTAGGTGTGGTTCAAGGCTAATTGAGAGAGATTTATCTGTTTACCTTTTGAAAAGGTTTTACCTTTAAATTAGCTTAAATCTGTGACTTTAGCTTAAATCTGTGAATTAGCTTAAATTCTGGACTTTCTTTAGACACACTATTCCTGGCTTTGGTTATCACATGGCCAGATGCTGACTGGACTTATTTTTTATTTTTTATTTTTTTTGAGACAGAGTCTCACTCTGTTGCCCGGGCTACAGTGCGTGGCGTCAGCCTAGCTCACAGCAACCTCAAACTCCTGGGCTCAAGCAGTCCTTCTGCCTCAGCCTCCCATGTAGCTGGGACTACAGGCACGCACCACCACGCCTGGCTAATTTTTTCTATATATTTTTAGTTGGCCAATTAATTTCTTTCTATTTTTAGCAGAGATGGGGTCTTGCTCTTGCTCAGGCTGGTTTCAAACTCCTAACCTTGAGCAATCCTCCTGCCTCGCCCTCCCAGAGTGCTAGGATTATAGACGACAGCCACCTGTGCCCAGCCTGGACTTATTTTGGACCTCTTTGCTCCCACTGCCTTTATGATTCCCTCACACAGGACCTTGAGCCTAGGTGGCCTGGGACATTTTCTTCACCAGATTGCGGGATCCTGGGAGGACCAAGGACAGCTTTAAACTTCTCATAGTGCCTTGTGCTGTGGAGGTGCTTAGAAGTCATTGCTTGAATGAATAATTCTGGTTAGAACTTAAGGATGTGAGCCAGAGAAGAACAGTTTCTACATGGTAGCTTTGTTTTATTATCTGATGTCTGCTAGAAGAATGTTACACCACCAGCTGAGGGAAGTGCATTCTGCTTCCTGTCTGATTGATCTTGACATGGGTTTACAAGCATGCTAACATGGCGTTAAATCACGTGAATTAAACCTCAAAAATGCAAATAATGTTTGGCTTTTCTTCCTGAGAATCTCCACGTAAAATTTGTCAGTCCAGAATCTCCCAGAGGCGCCTCTGGAGCGAGAGCTCTGTATGTCTCCTTGGTTTTTGTTGGCAGGAGTGATCAAAGCCATCAGTCCTGTCAGGTGGCTAGACCAAGAGGAAGATAAGCCCAATCCAGAGCCATGCGCAGACTTTTAAAACAAAAGTCTTCTTTCCTAACATCTTGTCTTGTGCTGTAAATTAATTTGAGTTGGCCATGAAGAGTGTAAGCAATTCTTTCAAGTTCCTGTGTGCTTTCGTCAGAACTAGGATGTGAAATATGTATGATGACAGGGTAGCAGACAAATGCTTAATTTCCGTTTCAGCAAGGTGAGTTTTGGAGATTGAAGAACGGAGGCCGTGAGTGGGTGTGATGTAGATGTCATCATTTTCTCAATACTGGTGGCCAGCATTGGAGGGGCAAGAAGCTGACAGCCTGCATGTGCTGATATTCAGGCTTCTCTGTCATAGCTCTGCTGGTCCGTGTCCTCTACTCGCTGGCCACATCCCACCTTGTCAAGGGGGAAGAGTCTTGCTCTGAAAGTCAGGAGACCTGAGTTGGAGGCCTGGTCCTACCTTTGCTTTAGGTGGGTCTTGGCCTGGGGTTTCCTGTCCCCAAGAGGGTGCTTAGATATTTGTGGGATGCAGTTTTGGTTGTCACGATTATGGATATTACATTATTTTTTAGTTTTATTTCAAGATAATGGTACCATTATAAATATTGATTATAAAAAGGGAGTGTTGGATCTTTAGCATTGAGAAGCACTTAGGTGGATCATCGGGCTCTCTGAGCCTTAATTGATCTTTTTCTGAAATGGAAATAATGCCTGCCCTGCCCATTTCTCAGAATTATTTTGAGAATCCATTGTGGAAATAATGTGAATCTAAGTCTCTCTGAGTGTGTTTCTTCAACTGTAAAATGGGCTTAGCATAGCCGTTGTAAGGATTAAGTTGGATTACATATGTAAAGCACTTAGTAAATGGTAAAGCAAAACGCAACAGTGTGAGCACCATGCATTGATTATTTAATCCGGACTTCATGCTACCAACTCTCCTGCTCAGCCAACTATCTTACTGTGGACTGGATATGTTTTGTGATATCCCAGACCTCACTGCTTGTGTGTGGGCATATTCCCTCCTTCCCTCCCTGTCTCCCTCCCCCCTCCCCTTTTACTGGGATTTTTTTTCCCCTTATCTTCTCTGCCTGTCCCAGTTTGCTCTTTCCTGAAAGTTTCTCTCATCTAAGCTCACACAGAGCCCAGTGGGGAGGATCTCCTCCTTCTGTTAGTTCCTGCTCAGTCGTTTACTTGTGGAACAGTTTGTTATCTTCCCATGCACATGCATCTTATTGCTCCCTGGAATGTAAATCCCTTGGATTTAGCACGGGGCTGCACAACTGGTAGATATCAATAGTTGTTGATTTTCTACGCCCAAGAGACATGGTTTAGATTGAAACAAGCCAGCAAACCTGAACCTTTTCTTCCTTGAGGATATATAACCACCCAAGCAGTAAAGCTAAATAGTTATAGACTTTCAGAACAGGAAAGAGCCTTAGGGAGTTAATCTTTATTACGTATGGTAGGTATTTTATATACTTTATATCCATTCTCTCTCATAGTAATATTAAAAGGTAAATATGTCTGCCCACATATATATCATAGGTAAAAAAATCTAAGACTCAGAAATGTTAGATCACTTGCCCACCCAAGGTCACTCATGTTGAAATAGTAGAAGGGCTTCTCTCTGCCTGCAGAACCCATGTTGTACTCTTTTGTTCTGCTTCCTAAGGGAAATGAAGCTTTGCTCATCACTGGAAAATACCATTTGGGGTAAGAAATCTGAAAGAGTCCGTGTTGAGTTAAAAAAAAAAAAATCATGAAGTGGCCGTCCTTCCAGTGTAGAAGCAGCTAAGGTACAAACACTGACCATAAGTATTAGACAGCCACCCTCTCATGCCAGACCAGGGTTTTGCTGGGATACCAAGGCTTCATCTTCACCTGTCATGAAAAAAACCTGAAAAACATACAGAATGCAGCAAGCAAGTTTGAATGATATAGTGGCAAACTGAGGCCGGAATGTGGATTTGGATCCCAGTTCGATGACTTTTTCGGCTGTGGGATCTGAGGCAGCTTCCTTAGTTATCCTCTCTGTGCCTCAGTTTCTGCATTTGTGAAATATGGGGGTCATAATAGAACCTACCCCTCAGGGTAGCTATGAAAAACAAAAGAGATAATACATATAAAGCCTTCAGAGCAGTGCCTGGCGTGTAACAAGGCTCGATAAATATTGGTGGTGGTTGTCGTTGAGGCCGAGGAAAGTATTGCAGAGAGAGAGAACTTCCGAAATGCCCACTGCTTGGCAAGGGCCAGAAGTTGATGGCCCCAGATCAGTCACAGAAGCCTGGCGGGAGTGTGATTGTGTCTTTCCCGACTCCATGGAGTCTGAGGTTTCCTCACACGTGTATCTGGGGAAATGTCCAGGAAAGGCAGGCTTTGGAGCCAGGCCTTAGCCTGTAATGACAATAACCCTTCTCTTTGACTGAGAGATGAGCTTAAGATGCTAAGGGTTTTTGTTATTAAAAGTAAATAGCAACACATTCTTCCTCCAAGAATCCAGAATAATTTAATTTCCTAGGCAGGGTTTATAACGAAGTCCTGAGTCCTTCACGTTTTCTAAAAGGTCCCAGTTAAGCCCCAGAGAGGCATGAATAGTTTATGGAGGTTTTATATTCGCTGACTGGACCCTTAATAAAGTTGGGCTTGCCAGCTTTTAGAAGAGTGCTTCAATTATTAACTGGGTAAGGTGGTGTGGGCCTACAGGTACCTGTTTAGCTAGCAAGGTATTTAGGAACATCAAAGAGTTTTTCCTTGATGGGATGTAGAAAATGCTAAAGGAGTAGACCTGGAAAGCAGACTTCAGCTTGTTTCTGATCTCAGTGTTCTGACCAACTTGGGCAATAGCTTGTCTCCTTTCCTGCTGGAAAATGGGAATGTGGGACCATGGTGGCCATCTCACCTATTGGCATTTGGCTGTGTAATACGGGAAATGGCAATAATGCTTTCATCAGCTTCTTTTATGTGCCTTCTGATACCTGTTTGATTTACTCTTCATAAAGGCCTTAGAACATGCTGCTAGAAACAGCCCACACCCTGCAGCCACCGGCTCACATTGCTCTGTGGCTTGGGACATGAGGCTGGGAGATAAAAGCCCTGTGGGGATGATTTTCCCACCCTCTGCTCCAGAGAGGGTCCTCACAAACCTTTCTACCAGTCCTGGGCTCCCTTTCTGTAGAATTGCTAGGAGCCCCCAGTGGCACCCCTATACCTAATTTATGGGGTTTGGAAGAACCACCGTTGACTAGGGCTTTTGCTGTGCACAAAAATCGTGGTCACAGAAAGATGGGAATTCAGGAGCCATGGAAATCACTGCTGCAGCTCCCTCCCAGCACTTGCCACATCCAGAAATGCTGCTGGTATTCACATGCCAGCAACTCTGTGCTTTTCCACGCCAGCTCAGAGTGGAGGGGGCCCTCCCCAAGCCCTGGGGAGTGAAGGGATGGGGAGTCAGGGAGGTGGAGGGAGGGAGAGACGTGCAGTGATTCACTGTTTGCTTTTTGCACAGTGTGCAAGAGGATTGCTCATAAACTGTACACCAAGATGCAGAAAATGAACAAGGTTTTCTCCATTTTGATTCCTAAAGGCCAACTTCACGTCTCAGGCCTTGTCATGCATTAATGATAATTGACGTTCACTGAGCTCCTACATTTCGCATTCAAGCCTCATGGCCCTATGAGGAAATTACTAGTACCCCTAGCTTTACAAAAAGGAAACCATAGCTGAGAAAGACTAACTTTCCCAAGGTGTCAGCCTGGTAAGAGGGCGCCCTGGAGTTTGAACCCAGGCCCACTGCAGCGTTTTCCATGCAGACGTGATGCTGGGCTGCATCCAGGCTTTGCCGCTCATCTTTTTCTCCACAGTGCAAACACTGCTTCCAATATGTTAATACCATTTCATGGTTCATATTTTGCATTGGTCAGGTGATATAAATTGATTTTTTTTAACATTCAGCTCTCTATGCTGGGAGGTTCATTTTTATTCGTTTTCTTTATGCTCTGACAAGGAAGAGCCTTTCTCTTTTGAACGGAGCTCAGAATGTTCAGGAATCTGGGACATGCCAAGGAGAGCCCTGCAGAGGAATTTCGGGTGGGAGCAGCTTACCTAGGGGACCCTGCTTTTCCTATTCTCTCCTCCTGGGCTTCCTCCCTTTGATCCCTACTGCCATTCCCCTCCTCTGGTTCACCAGAGATCCTATTAATAATTCCCCCCATCTCTCTAGCCCAAACCCTTTCGTAAGGCACATCTAAGAAGTAAATTGAAATTTTCAAAGACACATTTGCTCAAAGGCAGGAAAACCCAGAAGAAATTAATAACAGTAAAGAAATATTTTTAACTGCATGTTTCTGTTCCTGAAACTGTGAATTTCACTGAGCCCTACCCCTTCCCCTAAAAGAATGACACTTACACACTTAATAGGCATGAGCAGCCTCTAGCCCTTTGCCTGGCCTATAGGTGCGGTCTCATTTTTTTCATCACCTGGGAGCTAGTTTATTTGCCATCCACTTCTTTTTAAAATACAAACCTTGTTTTCTCTAGATAGGGTCTTCCCACTCAATTCTAGTTTCCAGTCTGAGGCATAGTGATGGTGTTTTTTTTTTTTTTTTTATAGTGATGGTTTTAAAACATGTCCACAGATTCCCCTCCATTTAACTTCCCCCTTTAACTTTCTGTTAGTTATGAGTGAATCATCAAGTACAGCCCACTTGCAAGGGAAAATTAGGCTCCACCTAATTTTCTGTAGATCTGCTAGCCCCAATCAAGCCTTCAGATGAACACAGCCTTGGCCAGTGTATTGACTGCAAACTCTGAGAGGTCCTGACAAGAACAACCCACCTAAGCCACCTCCGAATTCTTGACCAACAGAAACTCTGAGATAATAAATGTTTGTTGTTTTAGATCATTAAATGTTGAAGGTAACTTGTTATATAATGTCAGATAATCAGTACAGATGTGCACCTAATTTCCAAGTGACGTTTGGGGCAATGATTGTTCCATACCATTACTAGTTTTCAACTCTTTGCTTCCAGATTGTTCTCTTGTTTAGGGCCTTACTATTCTCTAAGCCCCAATTTTTTCCTCTTTAAAATGGGGATAATAATACCTCAATGAGTTGGTATTGGTAGCTGGTTTATATAGGGCACTCAGTGCATGGGTAACTGTTAGTATTATTAATGTATTTTCAGCTGACATAATTTTTGATTCTTCTCCCTTTTTCTCAGTACATTCTTTTCTCACCTCCTTGAGAAACTCGGACACAGGTCTCTTTTAGCTCCTATGATAGATTGCTTATGGATCTTCCCCGTTGGCAGTAAGCTTCATGAGAATAGGGAGGAATGTACTGTCTTTGTTTCCACAATGCCTAACATTTAATAAATAAATGAATTATATGAGGTCTGTCTGGAAAGTATCCAACCATGTAATGTGAAAAATAGAGACATTTATTGAAGAAGATATAAGAAACATTGTACATAGGACAGTGACACCTCAGTCCCCCTCAAAGTAGGCACCTTGGGACCTCACACAGTTCTCCCAGCATCCCTTACCCTAACCCCTACACGTTCAGCACTCTCAGGTGTTCCGCTTGTTGCAGCCCTTCCAGAACATGGATTACCTTCAACAGATTCTGGACCAACTTTGAAGTGTTTGTGAGACACTTTTATTTGCATTGCACTCATGGCATCGTCCCCGAAAGCCTTCTGAACCATCTGAATAGTTTCCTCAGAGGAATGTTCAAGCTTAAGGCAAAATTTGATGCAGCTTCTCTACTTGCTCAGTCGTTTTGAAAGCAACAGCCACTTGCTGTTGCGTCTAGCGCCCCACTGACGAGTGCAGTGACGTCGTCATTGTTCACGCATGCGCATCCCAGTCCACTCGCCTTGGCTGCCAGGTTACACTGATGTCAACAAACCATTCTGGTTATATTAACAATGGCTGGATACTCTTTGGACAGACCTCATGTAGCTTCTTTGCATGTAAAAACTGTCATTGGCACTGAATGTCATTAAAATGAGTAAATCTTGTGTCCAGCCAAAGAGGGTACTGGTTAAAACACAAAAGTGCATTAGAGAGTTTATTGTTCCTTTTGTTTTCTGCCTTTCCAGACGAAGAAACCTATGATTTCACTGTTAGTTTGTTGTGGGTAGATAATAGTTTTCACTTCCATATCTTTTTAGCATTTAGGGGCCACTTAAACGTCAGGGGAATGTCGTTGTGAGAACTTCTTCACAATAGGTGGCATATATTTGATTATTCTAGGCATTTTAGTTTTAAAATTATGATCTACATTATTTATTGGAACACAGATTCTCAGAGGGTATTAAACATTTTTCTCTAATGTTGGAAGGCAGCAAAGGGAATGGGGTTGTTTCTGATTTAGGTCCCAATCAAGGGACCAGAATTTACAAGCTGTCTAGCTGCCCAGCTGTGGCCCCAGCTGTTTCTTCCCCAGGTGTCCATTTGTTCTACTCCATGTGGATGACAATGAAGAATATCAGAGAATCCTCCTTACCTCCAACCAGGCTTGTATGAATCTTCTCATCCTATATTCCCTTTATTTGGTGTCTCCTTATCAGCCAGATGTTTAATAGGTATTTACCATATGCCAAGCAATGCTGTGCACAGGGGCTGGAACAACAGCTAAGACCTGCTCCTGCTCCTTGAGGGATTCCTGACGTCTGACAAGCTGGGATCTACACACAGGGTCAGTGGGTACCAGGTGGCTCTCTAGCATGGCATTATGGGGTTAAATTTCTTCTAGCACAAATTCTGGGTCAGATGCAGCCCCTGGTGATTGTATCTTTCCAGTTGGTAGGTCTGGGTACCGTGGAGCAGTCCAGTGTTGTATTTACTCTCAGTTTTGCTTTGCTAATAGGAATCTGGGATTTGTTATTCTGCTGTTAAGACATTAATTAGTTATACTTGCGGCAGCAAACATCGTGCAAGCCAAAATTAGTAATTTTAATACCTCTTCTGCTGAAGCTAATGGGAGGGAGAGCCAGATCTGATGGGATGTGTGCCTGATGCTCCCGAACCGAGAGCAAGTGGCTGCTTAGCAGGACTTGACTAGGGAGGAGGGACTGTGCCCATGGCAAACACGTGAGCTGGTCGGGAGCATTCTAGAAACAGCAAAAAGACAACTTCTTCATGTAGCTCAACATCTTCCCTAGTATTCCTTGACTAAGTTAATCCAGTTCACCCGTCTATCCACAATAAGTGCCTACTGCATATTATATCAGAAGTAATATATTAATAGAAGTAAAAGAAAGTTCTCTCAAGAAATCTGTGATCTAGTAAAAAAAAATGATTAACAGTTACAAAATGATACTGTATATTTTAAAAAATATTTACACATACGATACCTGTGGAGCACTTATTGTCAGAGTCTGTGCTGGGGGCTGTAGATACAAAAGCCTCAACTCCACAGATGAGGAAATAATTGTGATGGGACCATGTTCTGTAGGAAAGAAAGACCAGCAGACGAACAAGAGAATCTTAGATAGTAACAAATGCTGTGAAGAACTTCAGCTGGGGTGGTTTAATAGGCAGAGACTGGGCTAGAGGGGAGATTGAGTGGTCGAGGATGAGCTCTGAGGAGTTGACAGCCTTCGAAAGACCAGGCAGAAAAAAAAAACACATGATAAGGCCCTGTGGTAGGAACAAGCTTGGTTTTTTGTTGGAGAAAGAAAAGAAGCCCGTGTGTCTAGAGCCTGGGGGAGTGAGGTGCTGATCAGAAGCCAGACCATATACGGCTCTGCAGGCCATGTTAGGACTTGAGGTTTTATTATAAGCAAAATGGAAACCATTGGAGGATTCTAAACTGAGGAGTAGCATGAGCTGCTTACCTTGTGTCTCTTGAAGTGTTTGTGCCTGTTGAAGCGTTTGGAGAGCTGGAATTTTTTGGCATTGCCAAATATCCACTCAGTTAAGCTTTCTTCAGGATAGTCAGGAAGGGCTGTGAGTCCTTCTGTGCTGGACGGTTCAGTGTGGTCAGGAAGGCGGCTATGAGTCCACGTGTGCTGGGCAGCTAGTATAGTCAGGAAGGCGGCTGTGAGTCCCCGTGTGCTGGGCAGCTGGTATAGTCAGGAAGGCGCTGTGAGTCCCCATGTGCTGGGCAGCTGGTATAGTCAGGAAGGCGCTGTGAGTCCCCATGTGCTGGGCAGCTGGTATAGTCAGGAAGGCGGCTGTGAGTCCCCATGCGCTGGGCAGCCTCCATTGGCTACTGCAGATCCACCTTCTCTACCCTGCTCTGAGCCCTGGGATGTTGACTTGTATGAACCAGTTAACAAGCTCCCTCACCCTCTGGTTTCCCGTCAGTTTCGGCCAGTGTGGAGGGTAGTCACAGGGAGAATGACATTGGGGTAAGTTTATTCCCAACTTCTTCCCTGTCAAGTCACCTCTGGCTCCTGAGCCCCTCTAACCACAGGTTTCAGCTCCTGTAAGGGAGGCTCTCTTCTCCCGGGGTCAGGTGGATGTCCCCTCCCATCACCCTGGCAGGCCTGGGGTGGTAACCGTCCCTGTGGTTATGAGTCCTGGGGTACTGCACTATCTCTTGAGGTTTTCTTACTCCTTTGTAAACAATCCCTTTGTTAATCTCACCTCAAATTATGCAGTTTGAGTTTGCGTCTACTTCTAGGAGGAATGCTGGCAACCACCTTCTTCCTGCTGGGATCCGGGATGTCATGGCCAGTGACCAGGAGATCAAGGGCTGGTCCACAAGAGACCACAGCCCAGAGTGACCGTGGTGAGGGCCTCGGTTAGTGGCACTTTGCAGGACAAGCTGTGTGACTTTGAACGTGTCACTTAGCTTCTCTGAGCTTCAGTTTCCACATGTGAGGAAGAAGAGGATTGGACTAATTTCTCTGGTCCCTTCCAGGTCCAAAAATTTTCTTTTTAGTGATAAGTTTCTGACTAAATATATCTGTGCTCAGTGGAGAAGACCAGTAACACGTGGAAAAGGTAAAGATAGAAATAAAAGTCCTACCACCCAGAAGATAACTATTTGTCAATGCCTATAAATGTTATTCTCAAGAATCAACTTCACGCAACGTTTTGTTGAACAACTTAATCTGTAGATTGTGTCAACTACTGAAGGAAGGTCAGAATGAACAGACATGGTCTCTGCCCTCAGAGCTGGTAATTTAATGGCCAGCGCTCTTTCCTACAGCTCTGTAGGATGGCCACTTCCTGTAAGAGAGAAGGCTTGCATCCCTCACTAAAATCTGCTCAGTTTTAATGCCATTGGTGATGTTATTTCAGTCATATCTAAAGACTTTTTCTGAATGTCATTTCTTCTGATTATGTGCAGAGGTGGAGCTCTTACAGGCAGAGTAATGAGGAAAGGACAGACTTTTCCAAGAAAAGTGGCAGTTGCTCCTACACCAGACTTTCCCCACTATGTTCTTTTTCTTTGACCTCAAATGTATATCAGCACTGATGTGGAGAAGCAACTTACCTGCTTTGAATTTCACCTGCTGTCCTTGCCCCCTCTGATGAAGGCATAATGAGCAACTCAGCAACCTCAGAGGGGGAAGGCTGGCAGAGGAGGAGAGAGCTTTAGGAGCAACAGATTACCTGGAAGCCAACCCTTCTTCCCTGGGACAATTTACCTTCAACAGGAGGCAGCAAGACATCCTAGAAATCTGGCTAATTTGAGGAAAGAGCTCTGAGGGGAGGGAGCAGGGGGAGAAGGGTAGGATTGTTGGGAGACCGGCTTCTTTGGACGAAATGTGCTCAGAGAGGCCACGTTCCTCTCATTTGGCCTGTCAGGGCTGCTATATTGTTCGTGAAACTCCTGTGTGTCTTTTTCCACTCCACTTTTGAGGAGGAGATATGTGATTCCAGCCTGGCAGAATGCCCTGCTTACACGGCAGGGTCTCTGTAACCTCGCCCTAGTTTCCAGGGAATCTGGGTCTGTAGCTGAAGCAATCAAGAGCAGCTTTCTTGCATTATGCTCACCTTCCCTGAATGTAACATTTCCAGAGCCGCCTCCAGATAAATGGAAGATCAGTTCAAATAGTAAGTACTGTGTTTGTTTTTTCTTCCATAAACTTTGGGTGTTTGTTTGAGTTTAGCATAGATGAATGTCCACTACCGTTTCATTATTTGAAAAAGTTATTTAGTCCATCCCCACAAATGGCATTTGCCTTCCAAGGTGCAGGAAAGAGATAATAAAAGAAAAAATTAATATTATCGATGGCATGCATTTTGAGATTTCCTAGTTGTCGAGGAATTCAAGCCTGACCACAACTTATTTGAGTGTTATCAAGAAAGGCAGGTAGAAACAGAATAAACAAACAGACAAAAGACTTAATTTCAATTTGGGATTATATGAGGAGGAGAAATTCAAATCCCGTAACAGAACTAGATGTGGGAAAATCTACCTTTTTTGAGAGAGACACGGACAACAGAGAGCATAGGAGCTTTGGCGGTGCCCTTTTGGAAGAGAAGGTTCAGTAACACTAGCTGTCTCCAGGTCGTCGAGGGCTGGCATGCGGGGGAGGGTTAAACTGTTCTGGGCATGATGCAGAGGTGTTGAACTGATACGTTAGTGTGTGAAAGCAATAGAGAGACAGATTTCTCTTTAGTGTAAGGACACATTTCTAGGGAGCTATGCAAAGAGAGATCTTTGCAGAGAGGTAGGAGGTTTCTGGTTACTTTAGGCAGAGGGTAGGAGGCTGCTTTTTCCTCCTCCGATTTCACTCTTCCCCTGGCTTGCTGCGCTCCCACCACATTTTTTCCTTTCAGTTCCCCAAAGGAGTCAGACTCTTTTCCACATTGTTATTTCTCTCTGGGATGCCCCATGCCCCCTGCTTTTCAACCTGCTAAATCTTGCTCTCCCATTAGGTCTGAGTTTAACTGTTACATCCTCCTATATGTAGGTCTTTCTTGACTCCCTTAGCTGAAGAAGGTCCTGTTATTAAACTATACCGTAACACTTTGTATTTTTCCTTTACAATACTTACCAAGTTGGTACATATGTGTATGTGTACACATACATATATGTCACATATATTACATGTATATCATATACACACAGCATGCATACATATGTATAAAACAACACAAATATAATTTGTGTAGCCATTTGTTTAATGTGTGTTTCACCACTGAAAGCTAACTTTTGCAAGAGGTACCATGTCTGTTTTATTCATTGCTCTATGCTGTTGTGGACAGCACTTGGAATGTAGTAAATGTTCAGTAAATGTGTTAAATGGATAAATGAATTACTGATACTCAAGCACCAAAGTGTCTTGATTAGTGTTACTCTAAGAGAGGGATATAAACCACTAGAGATGATTTTCTGTGGGACCTGAATCTAGCACTAGATAATATTGTATCTATTGTACTTGTGTGAAAGTATTAAATAACTCATTTTTGGTTTACTTTCAGTCCTTCTGATTTTGTCAAAGAGAAAAGCATGGTTTGATGACAGTCTTTAATCACCGATTTAGCACTTACCAAGTCTCCCTGGTCTACACAGAGAGAGAGATCAGGCCTCAGAAAGCAATATTATCTACCTTTTATTCATATGTTGCCTTTTATTTGTAGCAAGGGGTACTGGTTTTTCCTTAATAGAAGTGATCCCGAGTTTCCTTTAAAAACAAAACTATGTAAGTAAAGATGTGGGTGTATTTAATGAAAAATATTAAGGAAATAATCATACAGTTACAGTATGATGGAGGTTCTTGAATGACTGAAATTTTGGAACCACCTAGAAGGTCACTGGCTCCCAAGAGTCCATCCAAAACCAGTGCAGGACCATGACAAAGTAAATGCGATGAAGTCAGTTTCCCATAAAGCTAAATTGATTCATTGTCATTCTGATAGCATGTCCTTTTTTGATATTAAAGTATTCTTTCTCAAAATAGATGGTGGTTTAGAAAAATTGTCCCAGATAATAGCCTACTGTTGACTTAAAAAAAATTGTCCCAGAATATAGTGTTGGCAGCCCCATGTTTTTCCTTCCTCCTTTTCGTTATTTAGGGATGAGGGGGTGAGGGGGTAATTTCGTCTGCCTTGGCATCCAAAGGTCTGGGTGCTGCTGCTGTTGGAGAACCTTTATGGTCCCTTCTGCTGCAGAGAGTGGATTTAATGTTGCCAGTAAAATCTTTTTTGCCTCCTGTGCGAATAGTAATGGAGGCAGAAAGTCCCACTTTGTGTGTGTGTATGTGTGTGTGTGTGTGTGTGTGTGTGTGTGTGTTCTGGTCCCCATTGTAAATGCAGATGTGGCATTCCACCCTTTCTGTTAAAAGGATTTGCATGTTGTTTTCTAATTATATCAAATAGGAATTCCAAGTACCATATTTATAATCAAAGAGGATGTGAAAATAATTTATAGATGTGGTCACCAGTGTATAAGGGGTACAGTAGGCGAGATAGATGGTTGGGGGCGAGGGGAGGAGGGTGCTCCTGTAGCAACTTCTTCCACTGGAGGCAGGAAGGGGATGTGGGAGGGTCTGAGAGTGGTGGCTCCTCACAGCAGCGTGAATGTTCCGAGGACAGCAGCCTCCTCATTTCCTGAGAGTAGCAGTGTCGAGCAAAATGAGGAGGAGAGACAGGCCAGTCACCTGTGGAAGGATTCAGAAGTCAAGTGCTGCTGAGCACAAGGAGGCATCTGTCACCCAGAGATCAGCCTGAAGAGAAGTTGACCTATTGCAGCATAGTTGTGAGTGCTGCGTTTTCCTGTCATTTGTGTGCTGAGTTTGCCCTGCCTATAGAACCCAAACCTGGGGCTAGCACTCTTAGGTCCCTGTTAGGAACTTAGCAGAGATAATAAGACCAGAGAGATTATGGCTTTTTTTTTTTTTTTTTTTTTTTTTTGATACAGAGTCTAAATATGTTGCCCGGGCTAGAGTTAGTGCCGTTACGTAAGCCTAGCTCACAGCAACCTTAAAATACTTGGCTCAAGCGAACCAACAGCCAATGCCTCCCGATTAGCTGGGACTACA
>CAUYRT010003411.1:0-60823 GCA_963574885.1 Lepilemur ruficaudatus | reverse complement strand
AGGCATTCATATACACCAAAAATAGTGAAGCCGAAACTCAAATCAAAAAGGCAATACCTTTCACTATAGCCTCCAAAAAAATTAAATATCTAAGAGTAAATTTAACAAAAGATACAAAAGACTTATACAAGGAGAATTATGAAACACTAAAAAAAGAAATTGTAGAAGATGTAAAAAGATGGAAAAATCTGCCTTGTTCATGGATTGGTATAATCAATATTGTTAAAATGTCAATTTTACCTAAAGTGATCTGCAGAATAAATGCAGTCCCCATCAAAGTACCATCTTCATTCTTTACAGACCTAGAAAAAAAAAATTCTTCACTTTGTATGGAACCAGAAAAGACCTCGTATAGCCAAAGTAATCTTAAGCAAAAAGAACAAACTGGGAGGCATCAGTCTTCCAGACTTCAAGCAGTACTATAAAGCAATTATAATCAAATCAGCCTTTTATTGGCACAAGAACAGAAGCATTGATCTTTGGAACAGGACTGAGAATCCAGAGATGAATCCATCTGTATATGGCAACCTAATCTTTGATAAACCAGTCAAAAATATACACTGGGGAAAAGAATCTCTTTTCAATAAATGGTGCTGGGAAAACTGGATAGCTACATGCAGAAAAATAAAACTGGATCCCCATCTCTCACCTCTCACAAAAGAGCCCTTTGGTTTTGATAGTGGTAGGACAGAAGCTCAGATTTACCATCCCACCAAGATACTTACACTGGGGGAGAAGTCAGCCTACAAAAAGAAAGTAGGGTGTTGTTAAGAATGAATGAGTAGTGGGGAAAAAGCCTACATATATCCACTACCCACAATATAGGATTTAATGTATTTTAGCTGAGTCAAATGGATAATTCAGTAACGTACTTCTTCAGGGAGGGTGCAGTAGTGCTTAGAAGAGGTCTCTCCCCCAGGCCTCATTCAGGTATTCACTGTTTTTTTTTCTTTAAGGCTACAATGAATTAAGATGTGTTGAGAGAGTCAAAGAGTTGAAGATAAGCATCCCAAAATAATACAGAAGAGTGCTGTCAGGAAAAATGATCTTTAGAGATCTTGGGTATACAGATTGGCCTCACTCTAAGGAAAACTAACGTACGAAAACAAGCTTCACTGTTTGTCTATGTTGCTGCTTTGCTGCATCTCTTCAGACAAGTTCACAACTGATTACGTTTTTCAAAGATGCTTCACCATATAGTTTTCCAAGAGTTCCCCCAAATATCTTAAAATATATTGTGACTCCAGCTTCTGAGACCCTTCAGCTCTGATCAGGGAGGGCTCATTTATTTGTCTGAAAAGGTAAGCCAGCAGGAGTGCTGCTTACATTCTCCATCTAACTGGCTGATGACATGATTTTCACAAAGTGAGATTTCTAATGGGGGGGAGGGCTGATGGCAGTCAGGGCCCCGCTTTGGAGGACTCTGGTGTGGGTACTAAAAAAAGATCCAAAAGAAATCAATAATAATGTAACTTCAGATATTGAAAAAAATTCATCTCATCTAAATGAGTAAGAAAAGTACAGATGTTTCCTTAACATATGCAGTCCTATGCAAATGATTATGTAAATTAAACAAAAAATTGGGACTGGCAAATTCCCAAGTTTCCAAGATTTACTTATGTTAACCTAGGATGCATCATAGAAACAAGGGTGAGGATGTTTGTTTACATCCCATTCACTTAGATGTGAGGGGAGGCAAGACAGAAGGATATGCCACCTTAATAGGGGAAGGCACTCAAATCCTGGGACATGCTAGATAGATGGTTAGATAAATAGATAGATAGTTTTCACCTTCAAAATGTTAGCCAGCTCATCCGTCATGCTCAGTTGGTTGTGGGCAGCAATGGGACTAGAAATGGAAATGAATCTGAGTTGCAGTGAATTTTGATGAAGGCCTAGTTCATGCAAGAAAGTTTTTTTTTTTTTACATTCTCAGCCTACAAATTCCCAGAGGAATGAAAAACTTTAGAGGCAATGGCAGGGGAAGAATAAAGACCTAGTGTAACAGGCTACATCAAATCTTCAGACACTGGCCCTTTTAGGAGCAGAGACATAAAGGTATACTTTATAATGGATCACACTTCCCCAGCCTGCATGCTCTGGGTCTTTAGTAGACCTAAGAAATCAGGTTGCAGACTTGAGGTTGGGGGAATTTTCTAGTACTGGGGCTGTGGCTGTGTAGCTAGTGAGGAGTGGAGGAGGATCCCACTCTTCTCTCTGCCTCCTTTAGACCTGAGTCCAGAAATGTGAGCAGGTAAGTGTTTCAGGAGGTTTGGCATTCCTCAAATCTGTTAGCTAATCAAGTACAGTATGTTGGTCATTACAGACATTTCCTCTTTGCCCAGTCCTATGCTAAGCACTGTAGAGGACACAATGATGTAAAGGCCGCAGTTCTACCCACAAGAACCTGAGACTGTTCTTAGAGTAATAAAACATCCACATCTATAGCAGTTTGTCCACAGTAACATATATTAACTCTTTAAATTGTGTGCTAGAGACTTTTAGCCATAACAGACAGTAGCTACTTAATTACTAATTCAATTCCACTAATATTTATTGGGCAGCCACTATGTTTGAGGTACTGAACAAGACAGACCCAATTTCTACAATTGTCTGGGGAGACAGACAATTAAATGTGCGGTAACAATACAGTGTGTGATACTCTCGTGTACTATCATTGGAGGTTTCAATTTATATAACTAGTTGGAAGACAAACAGGTAGAACCTGTTTGGAAAAAACATTCTGTAATTTCTAATAAAGTTAAACATACCCTATGACCCAGCAATTCCACTCCAAGGCATATACACCTCAGAGAAAGCAAATATGTGTCCAAAAAAGATTTGTACACAAATGTTCATAGCCACTCTATTCACAACAGCCAAAAGGGTGGAAACAACCCAAATGCCCATCAACAGGGGAATGGATAAACAAATTGTGGGACATTCATACAGTGGAATACTACATAACCGTAAAAAAGACTAGGAATACACATGATAACATGTATAAGTATAAAAATATGTTAATTCAAGGAAGCCAGACACAAAAGAATATATACTGTATAACCTCTTTAATATGAAAAGGCAAAAATAATCGATGATTACAGAAGTCAGAATAGTGATGATCACTGTGGGAGAGGTTTATATTGGGAAGGTGCAAGAGAGAACCTTCTGGGATGCTGGAGGTGGTATATATGTTGATCCAGATGGTAGTTACACAGATATATATACATATAAATGTTCATTCAGTTGCACACTTAAAGTAGTGCACTTTGTACACTTTAGTGTGTGTATGCTATCTCTCTATTGAAAAGTAGAGAGAAAAACCCACACAACTTTTTTGAGGGCACTTTAGCAGTATCTATCTAAGCTTAAATATACATAGACTTAGCTCAGAAATCTCACTTCTAGCATTCTATGCTAGCACAAGAATGCAAAGATTTATGGGCACTACAATCTGGAGATAGTGAAGACTGGAAATAAGCTCAAGTTCCTTCAATATTAGAAGGTTTAAATAAATGTGGGTTATACATAGCATGGAGTAATACACAGCTAATAAAAAGGAGTTATATCAATATGATTAATAATTCAAAGATATCCACAATATATATTTCTGCTGTAGAGCAATTTGTATGACAGCATATATAGCATGATAAAATATGTGTAAAAACAAAACTTTGTGTGTGCACACATGTCCAATACTTACACAGAAAAAAGTCTATAAGAGTACACACCTCATGTTAATAGTGGCTTACCTCTGGGGAGAGGAATTGGTGAGGCTTTAATTTTTTATTTTATATACTTTTGTGTGATTTTAATTTTTATAACAAGCATCCATAACTTCTGTAATTTAAGAGTTTAGTAATAATAAGAATATATACAGTGTGATGAGTTTCCCTGAGATAGTAACAGTGGAAGTGATCACAGGAGGGTTGTTGAGAAATATAATAAATCTAGTATGGGACATCTATTTTGAGATGCCTGTGGGACATTAAGGTGGAGATGTCTACAGAGAGTTGGATATGGAAGGGATGGAGATAGAGATGTTGGGACTACGGATGGTAATCGAAGCCAACATAGGAGTGAATGAGATTGCCATGAGGCACATATGTAGAAGAAGAATGGAAGCCAATAGGCCCAGCAATGAGGAACACCAAAGGGCAGGCATAGGTGCATCAGCCTGCAAAGGACGCCTTGGAGGAGCAGCTAAAGAGGTAAGAAGAAAACCGGAAGTATGAGGTCCCATGTAAGCCAAGGAAAGAGAGGTTCACAATGGACAAATCCCCGGTGGTGGCAAATGCTGCTGAGAACATAAGTACGATAAGGAGAGAAATGTGTCCTCTGAATTTAGTGACAAAGAAACTTTGATGAGATCCAGGAGGTTGTAGTGAGGAGGGAGGGGAGGGCAAATGTAGCTCTTTCAATAATTTTAGCCACTAAATTGCAAGAGTTTGTGAAGGGGAGAGTCACTGAAGGGGGCTGATATTGAGAGAGGTTTTAAAAATGTAGTATTGAGATCAGAGAGATTTGAACATGTTTACATGGTTATGGGAAGCAGCTAGTAGAGGTATAGAGATTGGAATATTGAAGGGGAAAATAGTTTAGCCAATAGAGCAAGGAAGGAGGGGATGAGATCTACAGTACAGATGGAAGGCTCTCTCTTAGACAGGAGGTGGGGCACTCCATTGCAACAGGAAGGCAGGAGGCAAGGGTGGGCGTGGATGCAGGCAAATTTGTAAATTTGGTAATGGGAATTTAAGGGAGCTTTCATCTGATAGCTTCTATTTTCTCTATGAAGTAGGAGGTGAGGTAACCTGCTGAGAGTGAGAAGGGAAGTGATAAGATAGAGAAGGTTTAAAATAGCTGCTATGGAAAACGAGGAAGAGCTAAGTAGGGAAAGAGAAAAATGTGTAGGCCCCCTCCAAGATCTACTTGAGGTAAGAGAACACGGTCTGCATAATTTGGGGGTACTATGTGGGGTCATCTCCTGGGAGTGAGGGCAGAGATGGAGCATCTCCACACTGTCAGAACCCTGATCTATGGGCTTTAATTGATTCAAACAATTATCAATCTGGTGATGAAAACATGCTAACACAATTACTTGGCACCACAAAAGTGCAACTTCTGATTGCTGTCCCAGCTGAAGCATTTGGATTGAATTCTACCACCCAAGGCTCTACAGCATACTGGAGGAAAGGAAACCCGCGCAGGAGCACTTCATCAATCTAGTCACAGCTCAGAAGCCGCTCCCCGTTCGCACCCTCACCTACAATTCTTTTCTAAATTGGAATGCTTCTCGTTGCGGCATTATTTATGGTGACAGGAGTTGGAGGCAATCTGGCATTCATCACAGAAAGAGAGTGGAGAGGCAAAATGTGGTGGACGCACATTCTGGAGTAGTTTACAGCAATTGGAAGCAAGGGATTAGTCATACGTAGAGCAGCATGTATAGATTTTTAAAAAGTAGTGCTGGGTAAAAAAAATAGCAAGAAACAGAGTAATATACCTAACACAATTTATAGAAATTTAAAAGGATATTCACTCAAAATGATAATACACATTTTATAAGAACACATACAAACAAAAATATCATAATTCAACACAGAGAATGGTTGGTAATGAGGGAGGGAGGAAAATTGAGTGAGATGTGGGGATGACAGGAAATAAATAAATTACACAAGATACCGATGATGATAAATATGCCATGAGCTGAGTTTGATTAAGTCAACACTCTGCACCCAAGGCAGTAGCTAAATACAGAAATAAATAAACGAATAGAAATGCTTTCCTAACCTCTTGTGGACTCTGCTTCAAGCAAAGGATTGCCTGTCCCTCACCTCATAATTGATTTTTTCCAGCTTTATCAAGGTATAATTGACAAATTAAAATTGAATATATTAAAGGTATTCGACCTGATGTTTTGATGTCTGCATACATTGTGAAATGATCACCATAATCAAGCTAATTAACACACTCATCACCTCATTTAGTTACCTCTTGTGTGGTGAGAATACTGAAGATCTACTCTTAAGGTCTACTCTCTTATCAAATTTCCAGTATACAATACAGTTGTATGAACTCTAGTCACCAGGCTGTACAATAGATCCCCAGAATGAATTCATTTTATAACAGAAAATTTGTACCATCTAACCAACATCACCCCATTTCCTCTACCTGTCCTACCCCTGGTAATCTCCCTGGTATCCACCCTTTTACTCTCTGTTTCTATGAGTTTGACTTTTTTGGATCCTACATATAAGCAAAAATCATGCAGTGTTTGTGTATTTGCATCTGGCTTATTTCACTTAGCATAATGCTCTTCAGATTCATATATTTTGCTGCAAATGGCAAGATTTCCTTCTTTTTCAAGGCTGAATAATATTCCATAGTGTATATCTACCATATTTTCTTTATGCGTTCATCCATCGATGGGCAATTAGGTTGTTTCCTTATCTCGGCTGTTTGCACAATGCTACAGCAAACATGAGAGTACAGACATCTCTTCAGGATAGTGATTTTATTTCCTTTGGACATATACCCAGAAGTGGGATTCCTGGATCATGATAGCTCTATTTCTAATTTTTACTTTACCAATTACTTTATGAATGAGGAAACTGAGACCCTGATAAGGGAAATGACTTGGCCAAATTCGCACATTTAATTGCAAAGCTTGGACTAGATCCAGGTCTCCTGGGAGTCCGTGACTCTTTCCCCTATACCATGCGCACTCATTCTGGAGAATTCTCACTGCTTTGGAGGTTTTTGTTTTTGTTTTTGTTGTTTGCTTCTTAAATGAATTCAACTCCTTTGAATTCTGCTTTCTTTGTGATTTTTTAAAATTTAGAAACAAAAGCAGGAAAAAGGTATGCTGCCCTACCTTGCCTATATGGTGAAAGAGTAGTTAAAACCAATAAAGCTTAACCGACACCAAGGGTTCTCAACATTTTTTTAATCTGGGAAATAATTTTGAATACTAGAATTTTTAACAATGTGCTTGAAAGGATTTTAAACATTTAATAAACAAATCAGTCATAATAATAATGTCATCTCTACTTGTACTCTAATAATGCCTCACAGACCCTAGGAAACATGCCTCAGCCTTGTGTCACAGCTCAAGTGTAACAGTTCTCTGCCCTAACCATGCTCACTTATATAACCACGAGGATGAGGCAAGTGAGCAGGAAGTCTTTTTGTGTGATAATGTTCTACGATCTTTGTTTGATTTTTACATTTTTAAAAAATTTTAACAGCTTTATTGAGATATAATTGATATATTATACAAATATTTAATGTGTACAATGTGATGAGTGGGGACACACGCACACACCCATAAGACCATCACCGCAACCAAAGTATAAACATATCTGACACTTCCCAAGTTTCCTTGTGTTCCTTCTTTTTGTGTTAAGAGCATGTAACATGAGATCTACCCACTTAACAAATTTTGAGGTGCACAATACTGTATTGGTTACTATAGGCACTACATTATACAGCAGATCTCGAGGATGTATTCATCTAGCATAACTTACACTCACTGAAAAATAAATTCCTATCTCCCTGCCCTACCCCCAGCGCCTTGGCCTAGACACTTGTTTGATGTTGCCTCACACCTCTTCCCACTTACACTGAATTGAATTCCAGTCTATACTATATTGAGTAACCTGGTCAACTCATTAGAAGGCTTTGTATGCTTGGTTATAGCAACAATGCATTGCTCCTTGGCTTACAAGAAGGGCTCAAAGCGCCCCTGCTGAGAAACACTGCTTCATGCTCTGAGAGGATGGAGTTGTCTATAGCACAGGCTTTGGTATGAAAGAGGCTGGAGTTTGAATGTCATATCTGTCACTGTGTAATCAACCTTAGATAAGATACTTAAGCTTTCTAATTCAATCCAATAAACATTTATGGGGGCTGCTGTATGCCAAGTACAGATGCTTGGGAGAACAGTAGTGAACAAAACGATGAAAATCCCTGCCCTCATGAGGCTTACATTCTAAGAGGGAGAGATGGATGACAAATAATGAGTGTAACGAATAATAAGTAGACTGTGTGATGTGTTAAGACATAGTAAGTGTCATAGACTAAAGGAAAGGTTGAGCAGGGTCCTCAGGCATGGGGCTGCTGCGAAAAGAGTGCAGGCTGCAGTATTAGTAGGGTGATCAGGGTAGACCTTGTTAAGAAGGTGACATCTGAACACAGAGAAAAGGGAACTAGCCACATGGCTATCTGTGATAGGCAAAAACATTGCTGGTGAAATCAAGGAGTGGGGAAGTAGCAGTGGAGGTGGTGAGGAATGGTTGAATTCTAGATATATTCTGAAGGTTGATCAATCCTGATTTCATAATAGATTGGGTATGGTGAATGAAAAAAAGAAAGGTGTCATGACAACAAGGTGTATGACTTGAACAACCAGAAAGATGAAGGATGAAGATACTGCCTACATCTGAGGAAGGGTGTAGTTTGCAGCACGTTTTCATTCTTTTTTACCTTTTAAAATTGTAAATTGACAAATTATAATTGTTATGTATTATGAGGTACAAACTGATGCTATGATATATGCACATAATGCTTCCTACCTTTTCTTGTGGGGAAAGATCTGGAGCAGCGTTTTGGACATATTGAGATGTTTATTAGAAATCCTCATGGAGATAATATAGAATAGGAAGTTGGATACTCAACCCTGAAGTTCAAGGGAGAAGTTCAAGCTGGAGATATAAACTTGGGATTCACAGGTATAGAGATGACCTACAAATTTATGATACAGACGAGACTACCTGGGGAGTAGAGATAGAGAAGAGATCCAAGGACCGAGTCCCAAGGCCTCACAACGTTAAAAATCAGGTAAGTGGCATAACCAGCAAAGGAGACTAAAGAGTTATGACTGAAGTTAGAGGAAAATCAAGAGAATGTCATGTCCTGAAAACTAAGGGGAGAAAGTGTATTAAGGAGGGAATGATCCACTGTCTTAAATGCTGCTGCTGGGTCAAGGAAGATTATGATTGAGAATTGACCTATGGATTGGGAATGTGGAGGTTATTGGTGACTTAACTGGGGCAGTTTTTGCGGAGTAGTAGAGGCAAGAGTCTGATTGGAGTGGCTCAAAGAAAGAATTGGACAAGAAAGAATCATAAGAGAGACAACTCTTTAGTGATGTTTGCTGTGGATGGGGACAAAGAAATGAGGTAATAACTGTGAGATGAAACTCCAGTTTTCCCCTCTGTAAAAAGGGATTGATAGTATTGCCTATCTCTTTGGATTACTGAAAGAATTAAAAGAGATTCAATAAACAGTTTTGGAATACTGTGATAATACATGTAATGTGTCTCTCACATAGTAAGCACTCAATAATGGTAGTTATTATTTTTTATAATGTTTATGCCAGAATCAAAAGCATATTCCAATCCCTTTAAAAATCATACAGATTTTCGTGTCTCAGACAAAGAGATGAGTCATTGTGTGGGGGAGCAGAAAAAAATCTCAGAATAAGTTTTGCTGTAGTGCACATCAAACCACATCTCACATGATGACCTCCAAAGAACAAATCTGCTGAGTTTTCATCGCATTTGTGTTCCCTAGGATGCAGTAATTATGTGTAACTACCAGAGGCCTAGGAAAAAAGCTTCTTTCAAAAACACAATCTTCTCTCAAAATGGGACAAGCATCTCCATTAGCAAGCATATCTCTTGAGTGTGACAAGGCCATAAACTTGCCCTCCTTGTTTCCTGTATATACATTATTTTTTTCTCTCTCTCCCATCCCCTAATTGCCAAGTTAAATGTCATGGAAGTAAACCGGCTTCTGAGAATTTTCTCCTGCCTAAACCAATGCTCCTAAAATCTTTTCAAGGTAGTGAACAAACAATGTCACATAAGCTACGAGTTATGAAGACCGAGCAGACCTAAAGAGAGTTTAGTTGTGAAATAAAATAAAACTTAAAACAAAGTTACTCTGACAAGTATATATTGGTATTCATAATTGCAAGGATGCCGTATTTTAATTAGACATAAGTGGTGAGCAGTTGGCATGAAAGATTCGAATTAGTTATTCTTTTACACAGCTGGGCCTGATTGCATCTTTCCTCTTTATTAATTCTCCAGGCACTAATATTTCAATTACTGACTAGGATGTTTTCCAAAACACCACATTCTATGGTGTCTGTTTGTTTACTTGTAATTCCTTCCTATTTCAAAGGAAAAGATGTCCTTCCTTTCTAATATGCGTTCTTCTGTCACCTCCTTAGGGACCTCCCTCCATTAATGCTCTTTCTCTCTCTCACCACACAAATCTGTCCCGCTCTGGTCAGCATGCCCAAGCCTCTAGCATACTAAAAGTCCCTTTCTAGAGCCCGTATCCTCCTCAAGATACCACCTCATCCTTTCTTCCATCACCAAAGCCCTTGTAGTCTCCAGCTTTTCATTTTGCAGCCGTTCTTCCTTCCCCTGTGTCACTGAAACTCCTTTGGCAAAGATCACCAAGCACCTACTAACTGATCAATCTACTGATTTCCTCTCAGCCCTCATTCTCTGCAAGCTCTTGCAGCATCCGAGACTCTCAGTAACCCCTCCATCTTGAAATTTTGTTCTCTCTCAGCTTGACACCATTCTGTCCTGGCTCTTGTTGGCTTTTCCCATTGTTCTCTCCTGAGTCTCCTATCCTTGCTCCGGATAGTCTCCCTGGGAGACATAATTCACTTCCATGGCTTTCATAAATAATATGCTCCTAACTTCCACACCTGTATCCCCAGCCCAAACCTCTCCACTGAACTCCAGCTCAGTATTTCCAACGTTTACTAGACATCTGCACCTAAATTACTCACAGGCGCCTCCAACTGAACATGTTCATACCCAAACTCATTATCTTCATCCCCTCGGCCTACACCATTGCCCAAGCTAGAAATCTGGGAGTCATTCTTAAATCTCCCTAATCTCTGGCCACTTACATTCGATTTGTTCTTCAGTTCTGAAATGCCTCTGGAATCCTTACTCACTCTCCTCTTCTTTCCCACGTACCACAGGATTGATTCAGGGCTTCTGCATCTTTCACATGAAGTCTCTCCTCCCCCTCTCAGCCCCTACCAGGTCTACTGACTCCAACCACCACTGAGCTCCATGGCCTTCCCTGAATGCCCAATAATCTTCTTACACTAAGGAGCAGAGTCTAGTTTACATCTGTCAAATGTATTTCTTATATCATAGAAAATGTCATCTGCATTCAACTTACAGTATATGCAGGCTCCAAGCCAATTATGTGACATAACTGAATATTCAGGGTATAGAGGCTCTGGGGCTAATGGGTTACAATGTGCTTTGTTGCACTAACAGGGCCCTCATAAGCCCCTTTGGGCCCCTGGCTCGTTGGCCTGTGATCCTCTCTCTCTGCCCATCTCCAGAAGTATTATGCAGATTATAAGAGAGAGACTAATAACTGGATAACATTCAGAGAACTCCTGCCTTGCTGTGTTCAATGGAGATTTGTAAAAGGAAAACATTCATTTTCTTACCCAAAGCAAAATGGAACCCTACGGTGAGCTGGAAAAAGCAGATCTAATTCCTGGCCACAGCCTTTCCCAATGCTCCCCATTTGGCCCATTTGGAGAGAATGGATCTGATTGATTTCAGGGGCTCACTGTTAAGTATTATTCAGATTTAACACAGGTGTATTTTTAACATGTCTCTGTCTCATTGTTACATTTTTCTTTCAGATAAGAAATCCTAGCATAGTATGGTATTTCTTAAATCTTTCCCTCATTTCTCCAGCCATAGCCCAAGTGTAGATCTTAACTGCGTCATTCCTGGGTGGTTATAAGTTCTCTCCACCTCCATGTTAGTCTGCCTCATTCCTTTTTCTAAAGCCATTTGCTCATTTTTTTCAGTCAGCCTGGCAGTTCGTCAGTCAGGCAACAGCTGTGCATTGGCCACTGTGGTAGGAGGCCCCGAGACAGGGAGGGAAATATAAACTAAATCAGACACTCCCCACCAGTGCCCCCCTGCAAAGATCCACAGTTCAGGGAGTGAGACAGACACCTCTGCCTGAGTGAGACACCCTCTCCTCCTCACTGGGTGAGCAATTCTTCATCTTTCAACATCTAACTCAAATATCATAGGCACAGTTGTTTGCTGCTCCTCTGTGCTCCCTTGTTGCTTTGTGTACACCTTCACTAGGGCACTTGCTGCACTGGATTGAGTATTCTCTGTTATCTCTAGACAGTGACCTCCCTGAGAACAGGGACCACGACATACCATGCTTTAGATGTGTAGGGCTTAGTGCACCGGAGATGGCTGAAACAATATCAGTCAAATCAAGCAACAAAAGAAGAGTATGAGGTGATGCTAAACTGAGTTGCAAGCAGCATGCATTGGAGGACAGGACCTCACCTTTACTCTGAATGCCTTTCTTCTCCAGCCAGACAAACCTGCCTGCCATTCCATGGATAATCAGTGATTCATCTAGCTCCAACTCCCAGAGACTCTGTTCTTGGCTTCTTTTCCTTTTGGAGCCCAGGGCTTCTCAGATTATGTGAGGATCTTATTAAATTGCAGATTCTGAGTCAGTAGGTTTGGAAGTGGGGTCTGGGACTCTGCATATCTAACAAGTTCTCAGATAAGAGCTATGCTGCTTGTCCAAGAATCATACTTTGAGCAGCAAAAACTCTAGCTGCTTTCCCTGTTCTCAGGTCTTCTAGTCAGCTAAGTGAGGACCACCACGTACAGTTGTGTAGAAATGCTCGGTACCCAGGCACCCAGCCAAGGAGAACAGTGCTCATTGAAATCCAAACCATGCTCACCCAGCCCTGCACCCTGGTACTGGCCACATCTGATGGGTGGAAATGACACATTCCTTCCCTGTTTCCACTTCCCACAAAGGTTCTGTAAGCTACATGCACCCTCAGGATTGCATCCATCAGAAGTGAGCACCTTTTTTTTCTAATTCACACAAAGTGCCATAAGGTCCAGCAGCCCTGGCCATGGGTGACACCTCAGCCCACCTCACCATTTATCCTTTGCTCCTTTCTCACTGATCCCTCAGGTTGGTGGTTCTGTGTGTGATTTGATTCAGCTCTGTGTCTTTCATGTGTGCCCCTGCATTTGCTGATATGTGAGAAGCAACAGAATGTAAAAAAGCACTGCATTCTTCATCAAAAGCCTTGGGCTCTAGCCCTGGCTTCTTTTTGTCACTAACTTCATGACTTCAGACAAGGCACGTAAACCCTCTGAGCCTGGTTTCCTCATTTATCAAATGAGGATCGATAAGATCTACTTTACTGGCTTATCTGGGTTATTGTAAGGATCAAAAGCGATAACCTAGGGGAAAGCCCTTTGTAAATTGTAAGGTTCTGTACAAGTGTTAAGGCTTATTATGAAGGGGTTAGGTGGCATATCTTTAAATCCCTTTGTAATTCTCCCCAGCTTGGAAGCACAGTGCCCTGCACATAATGGCTTCAGAGCCTACTACTGGTTGACCGCCTGCAGGAAAGAGTGCTCTCTGAATTCTTTCTAACAAAGCCCAGCTTACCTTGGTGAATAGTCTTGTGTGCTAACTTTTGTGGGAACTGTAACCCAACTCCCTCAGCTTGCATAGTCAGCAAGAAGATAACATCTACATGCAATCACAACAGTTTAACGGAAATTAGGTGGTATAGAAACACCAAAGTAAAGAAACCAAATTCCAAATGGATGGTTTCAAGAGTCATCTTTCACTGCAAATTTTTTTTTCAGATTTTGAGGGTTGACTAACCTGTTTATATGCTAAAAAGAACCCCCTTATTTTGATTTCTGAATACTTTCTCTCCTAGTAGTCAAACTTATTATGGAATAACACATTTTGATAATTGCTTTTTAATATGATGAGAGGTTGGAACCTTTCCCAATGACAAGGAAATGAGGGAATATAATGGAATGATGTCTTGTAATTTTTGTAAGTTCCAAATAGCAAATGAGAGTCATTCATTTATTCACTGAAGTTTCCTTCCAGAATCACAGAATTACTCCTACACAGCAATTAGAAGGGGAAGATGAATGTTTAAGCGTTAGCTGTAACTTGTCTTTCTGGGGAGGAGGGGACTAGATTTCAGCTGTTGGCAATGGGAAAAATTAACTAACAAATAGAAAAATTTAGATATTACTTCTCTATATTGCGAAAAGGTTTTCTAAGTTGAGAAATTAAGTGGACCATCACTGTAATTTTCAAGGGATTTCATTTGAAAAAGAAGCCAAGGTAAATAATCTAAATGTTTATGTTTTAACTGTTAATCTTTGCTTTAAAAAATATGGTTCTTTTGGAGGATGTGGTTTCTGTTTATTACTTTTCAAAGTCCATGGCTGGGCAGTTCAGCGGGTAGCAGCCACACATTCAGTCCCTTGTAGGCCTCTCAGCTTCCGTCCATCCCAAGATAACAGCCAACCCCGCCAATGTGTCATGGCTCACAAAGGGAGCAGGCCAAGAGAGGGGGGAGGGCTTCAAACAGAAGCAATCCTCACTTCTGGAGAAATCACTCAGAGTTGATGACTTACTCTCAGTACCATGTTTTCTTCCCACAAGGAGAGATTTGTAGCCCATCGTGAATTACTTTCTTGATTGCCAGAAAGGCCAGAACCAATTTCAACATTCAGTTGCAGTGACTTCTTTATCTTCAGTTCCTAGTCCATTCATGTTCCTCCTTTTCTGATGGAGTTGCTGATTTTTCTTTCTTATCTTTCTTTTAACTCATCTGGATATATTCTCTCTCTCATCTCTTTTTTTTTTCTCTCTCTACCTTACAGTAAGCCCTTTCAAATCCTCTTTAAAAATTTGTGGCTGTTTGATTTAAGGAAAGCTGACTCACTTAACAGAATATCTCAGTGGGCAAAGGTTACTTAATCTTTTACCTTGAAACTTTATTTCTTTTTGACACTTCTCTTCTTTGTCTCCACTTGACATTTTTTTTCTCACCTATGTCCTTTACCAGTTAGCTCTGAGAAAGGAATAACAAAAAATTAATGAAAAAGGACAACATGTCTGTCAGTATCCTGTGTTTTTGAGCTTTTCCAAGAGCATCATTGTTTTGCTGAGCGTTGTGTGCTTCCGCCAAGAGTGAAAAAGCAGAAAATGGACTTTTGAAGGTGTATTTTGTTTCTTACTGCTCTAAACCAAGAGATTAGTTTTTACAACAAAATCACTCACTTGCTGTCCTCTTCAAAGACCTCCCTAATCCAAATATACATGATTTTCAAGGCACGTCAAATCTTTTTTTTTCTGGAAAAAGACGGTGTGTAAATAAAATAGGTATTTTTTTTGCCTTGTCTGCTATCTTAATGTTTTATATGGCATGGGCACAAAAATAAATAGGACAAAAATTCAAAGTCCTTGTCCTCAAGGAACTGGGTATCATGGAGAAAGAAAACTGCCCTCAAGGAGCTTACCTGTCAGTAAGAGACACACACATACAGAAATCACTACAATATAACATATAATTTATGTGCTATGAAGGATACAAATAAAGTTTATGACAACACAGAGGATGCAGTAAGTAATTCTAAGTTGGGGAGGGCGAGGAAGGCTTCAAAGAGGATGTAGTTTTAAGTTGATCCTTGAAAGATGAGTTGATTTGCAAAGCCCCAAGGTGTGGGAGAAAGCATTGCAGACTGAAGGAACAGCTTAAGGAAAACCTTGGGGGGATGCAAGTGCTTGCTGTGTTCAAGTGATGAGATAAGGGAAAGATGACAAGAGAGGAGGGTGGAAAGGAAATTGACACACTCAGAGAACTAAGCTAAGGTTTGTAAGGATTACTCAGCACTCAGAGACCTTCTCAGCTGGCCTTCAAACTTCTTTCCATTCTGTTCCAGTTTTCTCCCATGTTCTGCCCCATTGCCATTGGTCAGGAACAGTGACTGAACTGGTTTCCCTGGCTTGATTCTTAGGACACATTAAAGACTTGTACTTTGGCTTTTTTCTGCTTCTGGCTGCCTTGAGTCATTCTCCACCTTAGCCTCTAGCCCTTGGGATCCAAAGCCAACTACCTTTGGCCTGTATCTTGGTTAGTTCTCTGCTCCCATCCCCAACTTCTCTGCATTCCAAAGGAAGGGCAGGGAACAATGTATTCAGACAGTGTCTCTGCTAATAGCATGGTGCTGTGGGACTCTGACTAGTGCAGTTCTGTTGGGTTCTTGCACCACAGATCACCCCAAGAGGCAGAATAAGAATGGAATTAATTTGATATTTTAGAAAATTGGGTTTTGAAACCTCAAGATTCTAATCATAAGGACAAATATCACAGTAGCATGGCACCAGCTGCTTCTTGGAAAATGAAATAGTAATATGTGAATGATTGAGGGGCAATAAAGATGGGCTTATTTTCATTTGAAATGCATCTCTTTTTCCTGAGCTCTCAAGTTATATAAGATGTGTGGAAAAGTTTAAAGGCACATCATTGATGTCTTTAGGCATTTCAGTGTAATAGTTTATATTTTATCCATTGTTATTTTTCTTAACTTTCGCTTCCTTTCTTCTAGGTTAGCATAGTGAATGACCCATAGTGTGGGTTTGGGTGAGGAAGATGGATCTGGATTTGAATTCAGGCTCTGCTACATATGAGTCATGTGACCTTGAGCAAGTCACTTAATTTCTCGAAGCCTTAATTTCTTCTTCTGCAATATGAAAACAATATGTAGTACCTGCCTTATAGGGATGTTGTGAAGATTAAATAAGGTAATGCATATAAATCATTCAGCACAGTGCCTGATACATAGTAAGTGTTCCATAAGTATTTATTATTACTCTTGGTATCATTTCATTATGCCTCCTCTGATATCTTCATTCCCAATTCCATTCTTAAGATGTTGTCTCTTCAGTATCTGTAAGGTTACCAATATTAAGGAGGCTGAGAGATTCAGAAACCTTACAGACTGAAGTAAGTACAAGAGTTGTTGGTCATCGCTACATAGAAGTTCAGTACTGTAACTGACATCAGTGAGAGAACAGCCATTGATCATCAAGTCCCTAATCATCTCGGTGATATTATTCCCAAGAGATGACCCAGGATTGATGGATACCCAAAGCTATCAAATAATATGTCCTCAAACTTTTCCCCACCTCCTATATACCTAAAAACCTTAGGAAAAATATGATCCAGACTTAAACAGGAAACACCTATTTCATTGACCAGAGTTACTTATATAACCTTGTAAGGCCCCATAGTTTCTAGGGAGCTGTTAGTACACCCTGGGATTCCTGCCCCCCAAAATGTAGGTACCCTAACTATTGAGCTCCTCTCTGAGAGCACTGGAACCGACTTGTGTCAGACAGGATTGCAGCTTTGTCCCAGGGAAGAACATTTGTCAGGCCCAGATAACTGGCCTTTTGATAAAAGTACAGCACCTTCCCATATTCAAAAATATCCTATCCATTTTTAAAATCCCAAGCCGCTGTTAATGGAGCAAAATAAAGGGCCACACTTATTTAGCGTGAGTATTTCATTATGTCTGGGTTATTTAGAAAGTCTTGTAAGCTAATGGAACAAATGTACTGCCCCATAACCATTGTTTCCCAATTGACTCTTCCCCTTTATGTTTCCCCACATAAACAATTATTGTAGGGCAATTGTCATTCTCTTCTACTTAATAGTAGTTTGGGGCAAGTAGTGAGAGGTGCTTTTGCAAAATAGTGTCAGACACAAATTCACCTCCACCACCACCACCACTCATGTTAACATCCTAAAAAAAGAAAAAAAAATCCTAAAAAGCATCAGATATAAAATACGATGACTTGGTGCTCACTTTGGCAGCACATATACTAAAATTGGAATAATACAGAGAAGATTAGCATGGTCCCTGCACATGGATGACACTCAAATTCATGAAGCATTCTATACTGTTTTAAAAAAACAAACAAAAAGAAAAAATATGATGACTTGAATCATATCCCGTGTTTCTCTTGCCTTACCAATATGAAGGGACTCATATTGTTTATTGAGTTTATTATTGGCCAATAATAAACTACATCTATCTAGCTCCCACAGACTCTGGGACTCCTTAGGGGATGCCTCACATGTACTCATAAATAATTCCATTTCCTCTGGGCATCTGCTGGGTATCTCTATATCTGCTGGGTACCTAATAGTTATGGCTATCTCCTGCTTCATCTGGAGTACTGAAGCTACACAGTACTCTGCTTCCCAGTAGAAAATGAGGTCTTGTTTCTCGTTTGATTTTGTCATTACACCCTATCAGAGGGGAACTTAAGCAGACATGTTGAGTCCCAATACCTCCCAGAGGCTTTTGTTGACATATAGATGGTTTTTAAAGCCATGGGACCAGGTAATCTCATCTAGACAGTATAGATAAAGAGGGGCTAGATCTAGACTCTAAGGAATCACAGCATTTAAAAGTCAGGTAGAATAGGAGAAGCCCACAAAGAACACTGGAAAGGAATGACCAGTACGAGGAAAACGTGATAGATTCCAAGAGTGGAGAGAGTTTCAAGAAGTGAGTAGTCAATGGTCTCTAATGCTGCTTATAGGTCAAGTAATTTGAGGGTCCTAAAGTGTCCCTTGGATTTGGCAAAGTGAAGATCGTTGGTGAAATCATTCAGAACTGTCTCGGTGGAGTGGTGGGTAAAGAATGCAGATCTGAGACAGCTGAGGAATGAATCATAGGTAAGGAAGTGGAGATAGCACATGTGAAGACAACTATGGAGGAGTTTTGCTATGAAGGGGAGCAGAGAAATCTTGGAGGGGATGTGAGGTTATAGTATTTTTTTAAAAAATGGAAGATAATGAAGTATGTTTAAATGCTGATGGGAATGTTCTAGTAGAGATGGAGTGATTGAAGATGTAGGAAAGAAGGGGATGAGTAAAGGAATCAAAGCCTTAAGTGAATGAGAAGGGTTGGGATACAGGTCACAAGTGGCAAGTTTGGGTTTAGGAAGAGGCAGATATCTTTTGTTGTATAAAGATAAGAGGGCTGGTGTAGATTAAGATAGAATCATGAATTTGATGATGAAAAGATTCATTCATTCAATGAACAGAGCACATACAAGACACTATTTTAGTCCATATCTGAGGATACTGTGAAATAGACAAGTCCTCGTTCTCCTGTCATGGAGTTTCCATTCTAAGGGAGAAGACACATAATGAAAAATTTAAAGCACGTAATATATAATAGAATTGCAAAGAGAGGTGAGTGTTACGAAGAAGCATAAAATATTCTAAGGGGTTAATGGGAGATTGTGTGTGTGGGAACTTGAAGTGGTTATTTTTAAAAGGGTAGCCAAAGAAGGCCTCTCTGAAGAGCAGAGACCTAAAATAATGCAACAGAAGAATGTATCAGGGAGAGCGAACAGTGGAGGAAAAAACCCTGGGGAAGGAACACACTAGAAGCACTTGTGGAAGAAGGCAAGTGTGACTGGGACCTAGTGAAGAAGAGTTAAAGTCAGGGTTGGAGAAGTGGGTGTAGCAAGTTTATGAGCACCTTGGTAGGCCATGGCAAGACCTTTAGGTTATATTCCAGGGGAAGTGGGAAGCATTGGAGGATTTTAAGCAGAGGAGTGACATGATCCGATTTACTCTTTAAAATGATCAAGCTGGCTACTTACAGGGAATGGATTATAGAAAAGCAAGAGAAGAAGCAGGAGAATACTTGGAGGTTTTGGCAAAAATATTAAGTGAGATCAGTTAACATGGCTATGTGCTTTCTTCCAGACACATGGAGCTGTTCAGGAGTGGGTATAGAGTAGGTGGAAAGTTGGGTTTAACCACCATTGAGGTTTTGCCAAGCAAGTCTTATGCGGGGAGAGAGGGGTCAGCCATTTGAGGATATATGCAAGGGGGTGATCATAGTATTGGATTGTGGAGTCTAAGCTGGGTAAAGAAGCAAATGAAGACATGAGGTTTTCAATTGGTCAGTAAAAAAGTTGTAGGCTGAATGCATTGGAGGTCCAGGCAAGAGTCAAAGGATGGTTGGAGTGGAGGAACTAGAGGAAGTGAGCTGGAAGGGTTGGAAGTAGTAGTTAGTGAGATGCTTAAAGTCAAAATTTTGCATTTTTTTGATAACAACAAAGTCTAAGGTTTGGCTATGGGAATAAGTGGCTCAAGTGGGGTGAAGGGAGATGAAGAAAAAGGGAGAAAGTCATAGATCTGTGTGGCCAGGATGTTGGATGGATCCTATACTTAGATGTTGAAATCACCAAGAATATCCAAGAGTTTAGACTGAGAAGATGTTAAGCCATGTGCTGAGATCATTAATGAACAACTAGGAATGACTTGGGGAATGAGAAATAACTATAGTAAAGAGGGGATTCTGGTTTAATGGCTTCTATTATCTCAATAAAATATAAAGTGAGGTCATCAGCTGAGAATGGGGAGGGTATGAGGCTTAAGGAGAGAAAGAAGAAGGCATGAAATAAGCGTCTTGGAGAATGAGAAAATGACTTTACCAGGGAAATGTACCAGGATCTACTTGCAGTATTAAGTGCCATTGGATATTTGTGATCATAAATTTAAAGTGAAGGCAGGCATACTAGTTCTGTCATTGCCTCCAGAAACATGTAGTGGCCGCGTTCCATCAGAGTTGGGCTCTTTGGCAGCATTTGCTATGCGGTAGGAGGAGAAGAAGGGAAGGAGAGGGCACAGATAATGGTTCAAGGAACCTAAGCTGGATAAGGAAAGGAGAAGGGGAGAATGCTGAAGAATTGAGAAAAAGTGATGGGTCAATGGGTTGGAAGTCACAATGAAGTCAAAGAATTTAGACATGTCTGAATCTTAGCTTAGATTCAAACCTGAATGACTCTCCCTCTACACACTCCATTGACAGAGACAAATCCTGGCATCTACCCAGCTAATTGGTTCCATTGTTGATTTAACAATCAACAGCTGTTAAAACATTTGTACAGTGGTTGAGAAAAAAAAATATTTGAAATTACTGGATACAGCCTTTGGTTCTGCTTTAGCTAAATAAAAACAAGGCCTAAAGACCTAAAGATCTCCTAAAATCTATTGAGAATAAACTTCAGGATGGTCAAGTCCATTCAGATTTTGGAAACATTGTTTCCTGAGGTCCCACCAAACTTTAGAAAATTCACAAATTTGGGTGATAATAACAAAGAAATCTGACTGTCAATCCTTGCACAGTTTTGCTACTGAAACTGCAAAACTCCCAACACCCTGCTTTACAGTAGTACACTCTGTGGAGTAGCAAGTTCTTCCAGGATCTGGGTTAGAGAGTATTTGATTAATATCACTGTGGGCAACAAATGCATTCTTCTATGACTTCAAACTCAAGACCCAAGGCATAAGTTTGGGGTTTTGGGCCCTCTTTTTCCTTAGGGTGAGTCTTCCGTCATCCTGAGGCATGCCTCTGCCTCCTCAGCCAGAGGTTAGGGCAGTCTTTCAATTTTTTTTCAGTTCCGGAATTTTAATCCTAGTATCCTGAGAGACTGTCAATTTCTAAATCCTTTTAGTAATTCTTCTCAAGAGACCCAGGGGTCATCACATAGATGACTTTGTGTTCTGGTCTGTCAATTCAGAGCATCTGACATTCCAGAAGTTTCTGGAATCTTTGTGTTCTGGCCTGTCAGCTCAGAGTTTCTGATGTGACTTTGCAGATCAGGTTCCTACTGTTACCTTTGCTTCACTTAAAAAAAAAACTATCAAAGTATCAAGGGATTTTTTTCTAAGCTAGTTCACTATGACTGCATGCTAGCCAGTCAATTGGTTATAAAGGTCTTGTAAGGGAAGTAGCATAACATGAGTTAGCAGATAAACTCTGCAAGTAAACCAGTCTGGGCCCTGCCACTTACTAGCTGTGACCTTTGGTAAGTACCTAACTGGTAAAGTCTGTTTTCTCGCCTATACAATAGAGCTAATGATAGCTGTGACGATTAAAAGAGACAACCCACATAAATTACATAGCATGACGTATGGCACATTGTAAGCCCTCTACAAATGTTTGTCGTTGTTATTACTGCACTCTGATAGAATGCAAGCACTACGAGAGTGAGATTTTTGTCTGTTTTATTCACTGCTGTATCCCCAGTGCTTGGAATACAGTTTGGCACATTGTAGTCACTCATTAATTATTTGTTGAAGAAATGAATAATACATACCTTGTTTCTTATAATTCCCGCAGGTAGGTACGTCTAAATGTCTATTAAAACCAAGAACCCTGGAATATTGTGGTGGAAGAACCTGAGAGATCAAGGCCAACATTTTCATTTTCTATCCAAAGTCATAGAATTCATTAAAGGCAGTATGGATGGTTAAGACCTCAGACTCCAAAGCCAAGCTACATAGATTCCAATTTCTAATCTCCAACTTACTAGCTGTGTGACTTGGGCAAGTTACTTCACTACTCTGTACCTCATTTTCCTCATGTGTAAAGTGGGGCTGATGATAATAACCCCTAACTCAGAGGGTTTTTATGAACATTAGACAAGTAAATATACATGCCTGGCATATAGCAAATGCTATATGTATTAGCTAGTAGTAATAGTAGTTACAGAGTAAGGAGTCTTCTTACTTTTAGTTCAATGTCTATCAGTTGATTCAGATAATTCTCAGCTGGAATGAATGACACGTTGCTAGGTTTCTAGAAAGTATGTAATTGCTGTGAAAGACAGAACAGATTCGTCTGCCTCAGATTTCCATGCTATGTGCAGTGGTTCTTCACTGTAACATTTAGATTTCAAATGCAGCATTGTTTACCTTGTCATCTGAAATGAGAATATGTACTTTTCTTGGTGCTGGAAGTATATTCTGTACAAACACTACTCAAAGTCTTTGTCATCTTTTAATTCTTAGTGCCTGGTATGTATTAGAGTTCAGTTAAACACTAGTTATTTGTTGAGTGAACGTACCTTTCTTTATATCCTCTGTAGTATGATCTTGCAGAGATAGCAGAAGTCAGCAAACTTTTTTGTAAAGGGCCAGATAGTAAATATTGTATTTTAGACTTGAGGGCCAGACCGTCTCTGCCATAGCTATTCAACTGTGCCGTTAAAGCAGTCACAGACAATGCATAAACAAATGGGTGTGGCAGTGTTCCCATAAAACTTTATTTAGAAAAACAGGTGGCCTGTCCGTAGGCCATAGTTTGCCAACTCTTGATCTATAGGATGGCAAGAGGCTTAGAGACAAAAATAAATAAGAGCAGTGAATGTAGTTAGGAACATGTACTCAAAGTTATTGTAAGCATTTACTTTTCATTTAAACTATTGAATGGAGGTTTAAGCTATAGACAAATTCACCTGAATTCCAAGCTTTTCTATTGGATATTGTCTGGATGTGTTTTACATATGTTGATAAACAAATCAAGCAGCAGAGAAGGAAACAAAATTAACAAGCCATAAATTAGTGTGAAGGCCAAGAGTGCAGTGGTTCACACTTAGTGCTTATTTATTCTTTTGAGTTCTTATACATACTTGATTCTTTTTGCATGCTGGTAGTTGTAGACCACATGACTTAGGGTGTAATTGGTCAGTGGGTCACAGAGATAGTAAAGCACTACTGGGGAGTTCTGCTTGTTTTTTTTGCCTATTACTTCTACCCTTGAACCTACATAATACTCCTGCTTTTTAAAACATGGCAGAAAACATGGAGGGGTACTTATACATTCATTCATTCAACAACCGACTGAGCACCTATTCTATGCCAATGCTTATGGGAACCTAGAGGAGGAAGCTAATAGGATGAAAAAAATCACACCATCTATTCCTGCTCTTACAAAGCTCACAAGCTAGTAGGGTAGACAGACCTGCGAACAGGCAATGACACAATACAGTGTGGTATTGTTAATATCATTGGAAAGCATTGGCTAGTCCTGGAATTTTAAAATCATATGGTATATTGTTTGGATACTGCAGACTTATGTTGTTACTTGAGGAAGTTCAGACCTGGTAGCTGGTATAAGTAAAATTAATTACTATTATAGCAGTTAATTTTATATTAATAGGCATATAGATGTCCTTTCAACCAAATTTCATTCCTAGAAAGAACACATACAGAGAATAAAGGGTTTTCCTAATTTGGTTAGCTTATGAAGTAGCCATTAATGATCTGAATTTGGTTGGCATTTGTGGGGAAAGGTTGTCTGAAAGAGATGACAAACACAAAGCAACCTGGGAAGAAGCAGAGACCTCCGTTCTCTCATGATCAATACTAGGCTGCGCAGAACAGGGCTCAGAAAATAAGGGGAAAATATCACTTGTTATAAATATGTGTCATGACTAACTGATGTATCTGGCACTGGAGAATAATTGGAAATTCTATTTATGATTCCATTTACATTTCTATTGTCAAAATTAATGATTCACTATAAGTAAGAGATTTTGCCTATATTCATTATGAATGCTGCCTGCGACTAAATTAAAATGTGTTTGTATTTCCACAAATCCTAAT
This sequence comes from Lepilemur ruficaudatus, assembly GCA_963574885.1. Taxonomy (NCBI): domain Eukaryota; kingdom Metazoa; phylum Chordata; class Mammalia; order Primates; family Lepilemuridae; genus Lepilemur; species Lepilemur ruficaudatus. The sequence goes on along the minus strand of CAUYRT010003411.1, from coordinate 36,462 downwards.
TTTCATGGCAAAACTTCAGACTCAATTTTTTATGTGCTAAAATTTCTGACCAATAGCCTACAATCTTCCTTAAGTTAAGAAATTCTTACCCTTTAAAATAAACATTTATTTATAATAGGTTTTATTAATTACTAAATATTAATAGATACAAAAGAAATGTATAGCCTAAGTATAAGGAATGACAATAGACCAAACTGAAGTATCCACCATTAAGAAACACAAAATAAGCACATATTAAAAAAATTAACATTATTTTTGTAAGGGTAGTGCACCACATGGTACAAATTCAAAATGTACAAAAGGATATACATTCAAAATTGTTCCTGTCCCCAGCAAGTAAAGCATTTCCTCATTCCTTTTTATAGCTGCATTGTATTGTATTTTATGAATTTAGCATCATTTATTTAATCAGTCACCTATTGATTTATATTTAGGTTTTTTCTAATATTTTGCTGTTACAAAAAATACTGCAGTGACTAACCTTATATGTAAATAATATCAAACATAGATGAGTACATCTGTAGAATAAATTACTAGGTCAAAAGGCATGTGTATTTTCATATAGAGAAAATTTATACTTCTACCAGCAATGTATGAGAGTGCTTATTTCCCTGTACTTTTACCAACGAAATGTGTCATTAAACTTTATCAATGTTGTAGGTAAAAATGGTATCATGGTGGAGTTTAGATTTGCATTTCTCTTATTATTACTGAAGCTGAGCGTCTTTTTATATGTCAACAACCATTTGCATTTGCTCTTCTATGAACTGTGGTTCATCTTCATTTATTTTTATAAGGCTTGTTGGTCTTTTTCTTACTGATATGTAAATATGATTCATTTAGGGAAATTTGCTCTTTAGCTGATATTAATCCTCCCCCCCCCCAGTTCATTTGTCTTTTTACTTGGTTTAGATGATTTGTGTCATGCAGAAATTCTTTATTATTAAATATTATGTAGTCAAGTATATAAAGCTTTTCTTGTATGTTTTTTGAGCTTTGTGATATATTTAGAAAGGTGTTCTTTACCTGGAGAGTAAAAACAACAGACATTTATTTAAACAGAATCTTGGTTCATGAATCTTCCTGCTACAGAGTTTAAATACTATTTTCCCTATAGCATCTTTACATCTGACCTCCAGCACTGAATGGAATGGGCTGAGTATAAAGGATTCTGCACAGTGAACCTTCCATCATGAAACCCAATTGCTATGGAACTTTGATTCACCTCTGTTGTTTAAAAATCACTCATTATTTGTCTGTTATGAATAAAACACCGTGCTAGACATATTGTGGGACACAAATATGAAACCAAAAGAAATAGATGTCCTCCAAATCATTTGCACTGTAGTGTGGGAGATAGGTATATTTAAAAAACATAGAGGAGGTGAAGAGGAGAGTGGTGTGGGTAGCATGTAGGAGTGAGTAGTAAAGCTCAACGTAGGTTCAGTATAGACCTAGCTATTACTGATTACTGATGTTCTTATCGTGTAGAGCAGGAGTTGACAAGCTTTATCTGTACAGGACCAGGTAGTAAATATTTTTGGCTTTACAACTATTTAATTCTCCATGAATGAAAGTGGCTGTGTTTCCATGCAACTTTATTTATAAGCACTGAAATGTGAGTTTCATGTAATTTTCACATGTTGTGAAACATTATTTTTTTTACTTGTTTTGAAGCATCAAAATGTGTAAAAAATACTCTTAGCTCATTGGCCATACAAAAACAGATGGCAGGATGGATTTGGCCCACCAAATCCCATCGTTTGCCACCCCGTGATGTAAAGAAGTAACTGTGAAATTTTATCCCGAGGGAGATGATCTCAGAGAAACCTGTCAATTATTGAAAGCCTCAAAAACAACTCAAAATTCATTGCTTTATTTAAGTTTTGCAAAAAGAATCTAGAAGTAATGAATGGGGAAGCCATGAACATGTGACTTGCTGCTGTTCAGCTAACCACTGCTTCAGGGTGGAGAGGATGGAGTTGTTTGATTCAAATTCACCAATTCCTTCTGTTAAACTGCCTTTCACCTAATATTTCTGTCAGAGAATCTAGAAACTATGGTGACTGATGCCATAGAAACACACAGTGAGCGAACAGGGTGATGAGCTTGTGGATTGTGGCATGGCTGAGAGGGAGAAAGCTTTTTAGCTGCCAATCTAGAGGCAAAGTAATAGAATAAAGTGCAATGTAGCTAGCATGCAGGGACCTTTACTGTTTACTGAGCACTTTTCACCTATATTATTGCCTTTAATTTTACTCAAAAATCATGATAACCCTGTGGGGTAGATATTTTTATGATTTTATAGATAAGGATCTGAATTTTTTCTTACAGCATCATTCACATTGCCAATGTCCCTCGATGCTGAGGCGAAGACTACAAGTAATAAGTAATAGTGAGGAAGATGATGACAGTAAAAGTGTACTATTCACTGGATGTTGGCTGTGCTCCATACACTGAGCTAGGCAATCGTGCTTAGGATCACAAGCTTCGGAGTCAGGTAGACCTAGGTTCAAAGCTTAGTTCTGCCACTTACAGCGTTGTGACCTGGGGTAAGTTAGTGAACTTCTGGGAATTTCACTTTTCTGATCTGTAAAAGGCAGGTGACATAATACTATCTGCTTCTTCTAGATATAGTATGAGATACTGAATGTAAAATGGTTAGCATGGTGTCTCACACATACTAAGTGCTCAGGAAATCTTTATTACAACTATACAGAGCTTAAAATAGTGAGTGATTAAAATAATTTAAAAATCCACACACTTGGCATTCAGACCTTTTTTTATGTAGTCAAGTTTATCAACCAAGTTTGCAACTTCCTGGAAGTTGCAAAATAGCAGAAAGAGTTCTGTGTACCTGCACCCAGCTTCCCCCAATGGTGATGTCTTATATAGCTGTAGTACAATATCAAAACCAGAAAATTGACATTAGTATAATACTGTTAGCTAAACTAAAGGTCTTATTCAGTTGTCACTGTTTTTTAACCTGCATTCACGTGTGTGTGTGTGTGTGTGTGTGTGTGTGTGTATGTAGTTCTATGCAGTTTTACCCCAAGTATAGATTTGTACAACCACCACCACGATCAAGATACAAAATTGTTTCCATTACCAAAAAATAACTCCCCTGTGCTACCTCTTTGGATTTGTACCTAACCCTCATCTCTATCCTATGAAAACCACTAATCTGTTGTTTTCGTCATTTCAAGAATATTAGATAAATGGAATCATACAGTATATAACATTTTGAGATTGATTTTGAGATCCATCCAAGCTGTTGCATGTTAGCCGTAGTTTATTCCTTTTTATTGCTGAGTAGTATTACATGTCATATGGAGTTTGTTCAACCGTCACCCATTGGAGGACGTTTGGACTCTTTCCAGTGTTTTGCTATTACAAATAAAGCTGCTATGAATAATAGTGTTAATTTTTTTGTGTGGACATAAGTTTACATTTCTTTGTGCTCTGGAGAGTGATTGCTGGGTCATATGGTAAGTGTATGTTTAAATTTACAAGAAATCGAAATTATTTTCCAGAGAATCTGTACCATTTACCATTCCCACCAGCAATGTATGAGTTGTTTGTAGTAGTCTCTTACTATTATCTTAGTAGCTTCAGGATCTGTAGTAATATCCTGTTTCATTCCTGATATTAGTGATTTGTTGTCTGTTTATCTTTGTCAGTCTTCATAGAGGTTTACCAATTTTGCTATCTTCTCATCCCCAGAACTACTTCCTTCCAACTTTCAGGGTTCCAGGTGAAAATTTAGTGTCATTTGAATTGTTCTTTCTTTATAAGTAATATCTCATTTCTTTCTGTCTGCCTTCTTGATATTTTCCTTGTCTTTAGTCTTCCAGAGCTTCATTTTGATGGGCTTTTTCATGCATTTCTTTAGTTATGTCCTATTTGGGGCTTGCTTAGCTTCTTGAATCTGTAAGGCTATGTCTTTCTATAAATTTGGGAATTTTTCAGCCATTATTTCTTCAAATACTTTTTCAGTCTCACACTCTTTCTCTTCCCCTTCTGGAATTCCAGTGATACAAATGTTAGATCTTTTGTTATTATCCCACAGGTCCCTGATGCTCTGTTCATTTTTCCCCCTATTTTGTCTCTGATGTTCAGATTGGGTAATTTCTATTGATCTGTCTTTGATTTCACTGATTCGTCTCTCTGTTGTCTCCAATCTGTTATTGAGCCTGTCCAGTGAGTTATTTATTTATTTATTGGTTCTATAATTTCCATTTACTTCTCTTTTATAGCTTCTATTCCCTCACCGAAATCTCCTCCTCTTTTCATTTGTTTCAAGAGAATTCATAATTGCTTGCTGGAGCATTTTTATGATCGCTGCTTTAAAACAATTATCAGATAATTTCAACACCTGAGTCATCTCAGTGTTGGCATCTGTCGATTATCTGTTCTCATTCAACTGTGATTGTCCTGGTTCTTGGGGTGATGAATGATTTTATATTGTATCCTGGACATTTTGGTTACTATGTTTGGAGAGTCTGATTCCTATTTATCTTCTTTGTTAGCAGACAGCCACTCTATTTAGGTGTAGTGCGTGGGTTCATGCGAAGGTGGATATTCAGCTCCCCACTGGGCCCTGCTGACATCACCCCTGCAAAAGTGAGTGATCTGTCACACTGCTTCATTGCAGATGGGGGGGGGATAGAAATTCAGCTCCTTCCCCTTAACTCTACGGCAAAGGCAGATAGTTATCTCACCCTGCCTCATTCTGCCTTATTGATACTAGATAGTGGTGGAACTTAATCTCCCTACTGGGTCTCACTGACCTGAGGATGGGTAACAAATCAGAATGCAGACTAGACCCACTGTGCCCTCACCTTGTTCAGTCTCATTGATGTCCAGTGTGTGTGTGTATGTGTGTGGGGGGGGAGGGGTGGAGGGTCAGCTCCCTGCCGAGCTCTACTCTGGCAGGGGAATCAGAACACTGCTTGCTTCCTCTGGGCAGAGGGTAGAAGATGAGCTCCTTAGTCAGCCTTGTGAAAACCATGGGGGCTGGGGCAATTTTTCAACTGGTATTTGGCTGGAGTAGGGCAAGTATTTTCAGATTCTTTTTTATTCTGCCAGGCCACCCTTTTCCTGGTCTTTTGGCTGAGAGGGGATGTCAGCCTTCTCTTGGAGCTCTTTTTTGTCTATACCTGTTGGCAATTCTGGGTTGTAGTCTTCTCCAGAACCCTGTCCCAGATATATGGAAGGCATTAAGGAAAACCAGTGGACTCACTGTGATGAGATCCTCAAGTCCTGAGGTCTCAAGATAATCTATCTTCTTTCCATCTTTCAAAATCTTCTTATGCTTGTTTGTTGTGTTGTCTCCAGTATTTTTTAATTGTAAGAGGGAGTACCTGGGAGAAATGGGCTACTCCATCTTAACCAGAATCAGATGTCAGACCTTGTTTTAAGACTATTTGTCTATGCTCCTAAGTTTGAAAGTGTATGCTGTAACTAGTGGAGAAAGTGATGTCTTTGCCCTTGTTCAGTAGCATTCCTTTTAAGTATGGCAGTGCGGATACATTGCTGTGGGTAGTAATGACAGCAAAAAGACTAACAGTTACTGAATGCTTACTAAGTGGTAGGCACTATTCTAAGTACTTTCCATTAAGGAATATCTGTCATAGGCCTATAAGCTCTTATCTACAATACCAAAATCCAAAAGACTCTGAAAACTGTAAGTTTTAAAAACTTATTTTGCCATCATTTGAAGGCCGAACCTGTCCTGAAATGGTATTAGGCTATTTATGGTCTTTCTTTATCTTATTTAATGTGAATATACATACATTTCACTGTAGAAATATTAATGTGTTTTCTTATAGAATGATTGCCCCAGACTCCATTAGGGATGTTAAGAAATGTAGAGTGTATGTACCACGTCATCTTTCTAAAATCTAAAAATTTCTGAATTCTAAAATGCAGCTGATCTCCAAGGGTTATGAAGATTGTGTACTGGTGCCAGCTTATGTGTCTGCCTGGAAGATTCCATTAAGGGAACACTTTCACTAATGCTTCAAAGCTCTTTCAGAACTATAACTAAAATAACAAAAGTAAGCACAAAAGTAACAAAGAGGTAAACTCAGGTAAACGGGTAGGCAAATGTCCATTTTATCAAAAACCTGACCTCTATCTCAGGTCATAGGCTAAATGCCTGATCACAGTTTGGTGCTATAAAACATTGAGAATCAACTCTTTTATTCAATAATCAAAATGCAAGCTTGTACAGGTCTAGTGGCACATATTCATGAAGAAAGCATTAGAACTACTGATAGGAAAGCTCAGAGTCATAATCCTACCTCCATTCATTTTAGTTTTCTGAGGTGGCAGCACACATGAGAGTTCTAAGTTACAATAATTTATTTTAAAATTAACATTAGCCCACAGATATAAGACATGCAACCTGCCTTACATGCACAGATCCTTAAACTAGAATATGTCCTAGCAACTAAGCTCAGTTCCATTGATCTGTGTGGGGAGCCATGTTCATTTCATTCATTCACTTAACAAATATATTGAGAACCTACTCTGTATGAGCCACTGGAATAGATGCTGTGGGCCCAGAAATAAACAAGATAGACATATTCTCAGATGTATTTGCCAAGCAACATCTTGAGCTCAAAGTAGAAATTAAATAAAGGATGTTTGTGCTTCTTCTAATTTCCTGAAGATTGAATTATTCATTCTATTAGCCAGTGAGTTCCCAAAGTGTCTTATGATATGGCATTTCCACTGGGAAAAGTATGAAAAAGAACACTGTGATTATAGTTCTATTGACATAATGCTACATCTTCACAATAAAAGAGAAAGACGGAAAGGAAACAACTACCCACCCAGTGATTGGATCGATATGGTTTGTCTCCCCTGAACCCTATTTTGAAGGCCCCAACTCATTCTCAAGGGCTGAGGCTGCAGGCCTCTCTTTTTATCAGGAAATGTTAATTTGACCCCCAGCTGCAGATTTAGACACATCTCCAGGCCCTAACATTGGTTCTCAACTCTTGCTATACATTAGGGATCACCTTGAGAGATTTTTAAAAATATAGATGCCAGGGACCCTCACCAGACCCGTTGATTTAGAGCCGCTGGGAGTGGGGCCTAAGCATAGGGATCTTTTCAAAGTTCCCCAGATGATTCTGAGGTACAGTGAAGATTAAATCACTGTAAATCTAGCCTAACCCACTGATCATGGTTACATAAGTCCAGACTTGTGGATCAAATTGTATAACTAGGTTTTGTAAATGTTCTACTCACTATGTGCCAGACACTGTAATAAGCACTTTACACACATTGTTTTGTTTTATCCTCAAAAAGCGTTTGAGTCAAGGGGGAGCTTGAAGGACAGGGAGCTTTAGCCCTCCTCCCCCATCTCCATCAGATCCCTGAAAACAACTCCAAAAAATATGTATATATTAATATAATGAAAAACACATTGTATTTGCTAGGATATTCAAGATAAATTCTTCTTGGCTGTCTCCTCCAACTAGACTGTGTCTAAGTCACTCCTATATGGAAATCTAGGAGCTGCCACTGCCTCAAAACAAAAGATTTTACAGTTGAAAAAAGTTTGAGTCACAGGGCAGTTAAGTGATTTGCCTAAAGCCACACAGCTTGTAGTAGAGCTGAAGCCATTTCTGTTCACCAACTTCAAAAGGGCTGGTGCAACAGACTAGATTGTGTTTCTCTAAAATTCATATGTTGACATTCTAACTGCAATGTGATGGTACTTGGAGATAGGGCCTATAAGAAAGTAATTAAGGTTAAATGAGTATTAAGGGTGGGGCCCTGATCCAATAGGATTAGTGTCCTCACACGAAGAGACACTAGACAGCTCATTCCTTCTCCCTCTCTTTCTCTCTCTGCCATGTGAGGACACAGTGAGAAGGCAACTGTCTTAAAGCCAGGAAGAGAGTCCTCACCAGAAACTGACCCTGCTGGGCCTTGATCTGGGACCTCCAGCCTCCAGAACTGTGAGAAAATGCATGTCTGTTGTTTAAGTCACCCAATCAATGGTGTTTTGTTATGGCACCCTGAGCTGACTAAGACAGCTAGTATCATCATTAGTTGTTACTATAGGCACAGCATCTAGCTCAGTACCCGTGCCTGGCACATGCTAGATGCTCTGAATGAGTGGAAAAACTGCAAGGCTGTGCTCTATACCACTCTGCACATGCCTTGTCACAAGGTCCAGGTGCAGGCCCTCCTTGCACCTCTGTTCTAGTACCTGGATCTACACCTCTTCCCTGAGCCTGCCTTTCTACCTAGGACTCTGGTCATTATGGTCTGATTCAGTCGTTGCTGGTTCTGCTATTCCCTCCTGCTTAAAGCTATTGGACGTCAAAACACACCAACACACCACACTGGAGCCAGTGATCTCAAGTAATTCAAAGGTTCATTACTATATGTTGGTCCCCAGAACCAGGCATGTGCTTGTGCTCTCTCACTCTCTCTCTTCCTGTGCCTGAACATCAGAGAGCCCTCTTGCCAGTGGGCCCTTTTGCTCAGAGATTTCCCTTGCTTTGCCTAGCTCCCTAGGGGGGCAGAAGGGGAAGAGAGAGCGACAGAAACAGACAGACACCTGGCCCTGGGGGAGATATATGTTTGTGTGTGTGTGTGTGTGTGTGTGTGTGTGTGTATCTATCTATCTATCTATCTATCTGTCTATCTATGGAATAGGAGCCCGCCTGCAGAATTTTTGAATAATAAGAAGGCAGCCTAATTTCAGGCTATCATCCTGGTGCAGATAATTGGAGATCAAAAGAAGCAAGGCAGGTTGCTTCAAAAGGGACTTCTAGGGCATAGTGAGTGCAGCTGGGGTTTCTGATAGTTTCTAACCTGACAGATGTAAATGGTGTTATCAAATGCCATTTTGCTAGGAGTGACTTAATGCATTCAACTCCATTTTCCCATAATTAACCCCTAACATTTGGTCCACTGTGCCAGGACTCTTGGAAGTATATTCACATGTAGGCAGTGCTTGGTTTTCCATACCCAGCTCAGTGTGAAAAGTCCACCTGCAGCAGGAGGGACCCTGGAACAAGGTGCACAGCCAATCATCCCAGGCTGCAGAGGACACCCAAGAGAAAAGGTCCCTGGGAGTTTAGGGCATCTTGTGTAAAAATTGAGTTATATCGTTAACTGTTTGATTTGGTGGTACAGTTCTTGGGCTATTTGTATGGTCAATCCTAAAATATTCTGTAGTTCTGAGACAGTTTTCCCTGAGATTTAGTGGTTGGGGAAGCCTAAATCTCAAAGTTTCTGGTATTAGCAACAGGTCTGCAACAAGGGGAGAGGGGAGAACATTGCCTTTATGATTTTGGCCCCAGGGGCCCTTAACAACATCATTTGTTTAAAAGGCTTATTTCATGTTTGGTTTGGTGGACTGTGGTATTTGGACTGGCCTTATAGCTGCCCAGTAACTCTAATCCCTTCAGGGCCTCTTTTACAGGGGTTGTTTGTCCAATTAGAGGGAACAAGGGTGCTCTGTAATTTGGGGAAGCACTCCTAATAAATAACCATCACGCATCTGCATCTAGGGAGGCCTCTGCCAAGCTAGTGAGACATTTCTGCGTTCTATGTATTCATTAAAATGGTAGACCTATTTGCCCATATCCATTCTGCTCAGCAGTTGTCTGCCTTCTCCAATGGGGTCTTGTTGCTAAGGGCCCTAGTACAGAGTACCACTGTGCTGCAGTAGGCTGTCAGGTCATGAAACTCCAATGTAGGGTCCCTCTTCAGGGAATATTGTATTCTGGAAAGGCTCTTTTTAAGAGGTCAATAAGGAGTCCATAATAGGTTGCTAACTAATAGGTCATGTGAGATACTCACCACTTGGTAGATCTCAGAAGGGGACAAGTTTAGCTAAGAACCATTGTCGAAGAGGTTTAATAGCCAATCAGCTTTTTGTTGTTGTTTTTCATTTGTATGTACACTTTAATTGAATTTCCAATAGGGTTAGATGTTAGGTTTCATTTTGTATTTTTGTTTCTTGCCTTCTAGTTGCCATTTTTTTATGGCTGATAATGACATAAGCTGCTGGAACTTTTCCTTCCTCTTCTTCATGGTAGTGGGCTTCCTTTTCCAGGAAGTCCCAGTTTATGTCCTCTGAAGCAGCACTGCCTTCCTTGGTTCTCTGTTTTGCCATGGCAGCTAGGGTGCATAATTTTGTCTTGGATTTTACCAGGCCCTAGCATGCAGGGATGCTGAAGTGCATCATACTACTCAGGCTACTTGGTAGTTTGCATTGCAAATGGGGTGCATTGGTGTCCTGTGGCCTCTTTGGGGCTGAAGGACTTAGGCATTCAGGGCTGTATTGCATCAGAGATTTTGCCACAGGGCACCAAAGATGGGTACCTATACCTGGGAGGATCTGAGTCTTTGTGAAGAGGCAGAGGCAGCCACAACAGCATGAGCCTTTGGGCTTTGCAGGGTCTTCTGTAGCCACCCCCCAAAGTGGATATAAACCTCAGCACACCACAGTCAATAGCCAAGGGGAGCTCCCTACAGTGGCAATTGAGAGGGAACCAGGGCTCAGGCAGAATGATGCTATTTCACCTTGAACAGGGACACCCATCAGAGTGAGCACACCCTCATGCTCCTGGGTCCTTCTGCAATTCAGGCTAGGTAAGACCCTCTACGAGCAACAGAGTGTGCTAAAAGTAAGGGCAAACTTTTGCCAGCAGTCAAGGGAGCTGTTGTAAAACTTTTGGGTCTTTGTACTTATTCAGCTAGTAAACCAAGAGCAAGAAATGGATTGTGGCCAACCTGAAATCCACGTCATCCTGTTGTGATGCCACAACACCATCCTTAGTTTCCTGTCAGCCTGTCTGGATTAAAGCACAGAGGCCCTACCTGCCTTCAAGATGTCTGGCTCCGGAGCAAGGTGACCAGACCACCAGCCACAGCCAACAGGAGCTAAGGCAGACTGCACATGCCCCATCCCTACCAGGCAAAGTGAACTGCTCCCCTGGGGGCTTTCCACTGGCCCCTGGCAAGGTGGCAGAGCACCTAATCCTGAGCTACAGCCTGGTGTTCTAGGGGCCAAGTCAACTTCACAGATATAAAGATAAGTCAAGGAAGGCAGAGAGGGGAGGAGAGTCGCAAGAAGGGAGGGAAGGAGGAAGAGAAGAAGAGAAGGAGGGAGGAAGGAAGGAAGGAAGGAATTAAAGATTGGGTTCATACCATGACCTCCACTTCCCTTCCCCCAAGCAGACACAGAGGGCTGCAGCCACCTTGATCTTAGTGTCTCCTGAGCACTTCAAGGCTGCTCCATGTCCTGCTCACCAGGCTTCCTCCAGTGCCAGTAGAACCTCAGGGAAAGGTTGGTTCAAAACATCCCTGCTTTGCTGCACAGAGACATGGCTGGGAATATACACTGCAAAGCAGGCCTTACAAAATCCAAGGAATTTGAGCCAAATAAACCTTGTCCATCACAAATTATCATGCACGTATTTCTTTCCTTGTACTTGCCCTCTGAGAAAGGCAGTATTTTTTGTTTGTTTGCTTTTGTTTTTTTTTTATTTTTTGAGACAGAGTCTTGCTCTGTTCACACCCCCTCCCAACCCCTGGCTAGAGTGCAGTGGCATCATCATAACTCACTGCAATCTCGAACTCCTGGGCTCAAGAAATCCTCCTGCCTCAGCCTCCCGAGAAGCTGGGACTCCAGACATGCACCATCACGCCTGGCTAATTTTTCTATCTTTAGTAGACACAGTGTCTTGCTCTTGCTCAGGCTGGTCTTGAACTCCTGAGCTCAAGCGATCCTCCCATCTCCACCTCCCATATAGTGCTAGGATTACAGGCGTGAGCCACCGCACTCAGCAGGCAGTCTTTCAATGGAGACCCTGGACCCCATGGTTAGAGAGAGGGCACATCCACCCCATCCATCAGAGAAAAGTCACCTGCTGACCTAAGGTAGCCACAGAATTCTGTTAAGAGCAGAGGACAAGGTCTATACTGAAAGAGCTCCACAGCATGGGGCTGGGTAGGGTGCCTGGCATGGCAAGGAGGAGCTGCGGGACAATGAGGAAGGGACATACCTGATAAGCCAGCTAAGTGGGCAAGGCTGAGGGAGCTGCTACATTGAGGTCCCAAAGAATGGATCTGGCATCCCACAGGGGGCCTGATTTGGCAGGGAGAAAGTACACTGTGTGCAATTCCCTCCCTGACCTCCATGGCAGCCACACAGGAGGAGCTACATAATTTGTATGACCCAAAATGAAAAGGTAGGACCCCTTGTTCAAAAGCTGAGAATTTCAAGATGATAACAGCCAAACATTATACCAAGCACAGGGCCCTTGTAAGCATTGGGCCCTGTGTACCCATGAAGCTGGCCCTATAGCTGGAAAAGTCTAGAAATTTCCAGAAGGAGCTGCTGCAGGGAGGGAAGAGTGGGACCCTTAGCAGCAGGGAGAGGTCCACCCACTGGTATGAGGTGTCAACTCTTCCATTGGGTATGGCCAAGAGGGGGTGCAGGGTGAGGTTAGAGAAGGGAGGCCTTAACCTTGGCTCCCAGGCCACACTCCCATCAGAGAAGAAGTAGTGACTAGTAGGAGCTACCAGACAGAAGGAAAGAAGCTAAGCCAAAGGCTTCCCCAGCAACCAGAGGAAATGTCCCTTCTGAGCACCAGCTCATTCATTTTTCACTGGTTTTAGTTTTAGAGACTTTCTTATAAAATAAGACAGGAGTGAGAGCAAAGGGAAGTAGGATGGATGAAGGATGGCATAGCTACCCTTAAACATGGCTGACATCAGAAGGACTTGGAGTCTCTGTTGTCTGATTTGAGGTGCACTTTGAAATGACTTCTGTGCACCACAGATCAGTCAAACTCTTTGTCTACCTGTAAGTACTTCAATTCCACCATTGCCAGTTCAAACCTGAGGTAAATATTCAATTATCCCTGGGCTGCTTCCTACTTCAGGCCCTTGGGAAAGCCCTAGAAGAAGTTGTCTACTAACTGATCATTTCCCTTATGAACCAACACACACTTTTCCCTTGGACAAAGGTAAAGCAGCAAAATGAAAAAGGCCTTAGGTACCCCAGGCCCCTGGGGTCTGACTCTGTAAGACCAAGACACAGAAGCAGCAGTAAAAAGAGAAAGGCAGGTGAGTGTAGAGTGAGTGGGAATAATAGAAAGGCTCAGAAAGAAGGTGCTAGTGGGGACAGTCCAACAACTTTTCCATTCCTCTTCCTACCAGTCCACAGAATGCTTTCAGAGGTCCCTAAACAGGGCCAGCCTCTTTGGCAAACCAGCCTCCGAGCTGCCTTCCAGCCCACCACGCAAGACAAGGATCACTATTGATGCACATTTTTCTACCACAAATCACCACCCACACTCATTCCTTCCACACAGCTAAAACTCAAGGATGATAGAAAAGCTGTGAGTAATTCCAGGCACCTGCCTCTGTGAAGGCAAGAACACAGCTGCTGTATCCCAGAAAAGGGATGTCCTACACCCTGTGCGCGGGGCCAGCACGTGTTCTCAATTGCTTCTACATACTGTGGAGGACTAATGTCAGAGCTGCCTATCTGGCCTTCACACCAGCCCCCTTCCCACAGGGGCAGCCCCTAAGAAGGGGGAGCTTGTGTGGACAGGGCAGTGAGTTTGTCTCTGCTGTTTCCATTGTTTTCTTGACTAATACCAAGTCTTGCTGTCTGGATCATCCAACCCATTCTCCCTCTGGGCTTCTTCCCAGCCACCTAGCAAGGGGAGGATGTCCCTTGATCCATCCTCCTTATATCAGTGCTCAATTGCTTCTACTGGAAATAGACCAGGCTCTGGAAAAATGGAAAAGCTGATGGCATTTCCTGTCCCCAGACTCTGCAAATACACAAGTGCAATTGCCCTATCTCAGTCTATGCAAGAGAGAGGAGAGGTCTGGAGAACTCACAGTCTACAAAGCAGTGGGAAGAAAATAGAATAAGGGAAAACGTATAAAGTGTGTACTGATTCTTGTGTAAAGAGGACAAATCAATTTAGGAAAAGTTTGAATCCTTGTTTTCTGGCTTCTGCTTTTATGCTTCTCAAACTCACTGTCAGGTATTCTTTTCAAGTCTTCATCATTGTATGTCACTGAGTCACTCCCAAAGACTCAAGGATTAGTCCTGGCTTTATCTGTTTTATAAACCAAGAGAGATGGTGTCCCCTTGTCCATAGATACAGCAAAAAGAGCAAACATTCCCTAAATCCAATACCCGGCCCTAAAGGCCCAAACACAGCTGCTTTCGTGTAAAAGGGAGCTAAGAACTGCAGTGAAGTAGAGAACTCCAAGCCCTCAGGCCTGTGAGAAGTGGAATCTAGACTCTAGAAGACTCTAGAGTGACTTTGTTGGCAAATTGTTGTTCCAGCTTCACCAGCTTATCCCCTTCTGTTGTTGTGATCCTACAACCTTTTCAAGATTTGCCAAGAGACCATCTTTGAGATTACGTAAGTAACTTTGCATACTGATGTGCACCCAAGCATGTGGTCTGTGAGAGAGATCGCTAAAACAGTTGCCTTTGTACCAAAACTTGTTATGTACCCTAAGACAAGGAACGTTGGAATGGGGTGGGAGGGTCTTGCTTTGGCAGCCTTTTTCTCATCCTGCCTCTGTTTACCAACCTCAGGCTAATCAGGTGAAGTTCACGTCCACCCTGGACCCCTAGTTAGCTAAGGGCCATGAGACTCAGACTGGCCCCTAAGTACATGCCGTCAGCCCAGTGAGCAGGCTGGAGCACGGAACTGCCTCCCCGGCCTTGCACACTTCAAGGAGCAGGCCTGGCCAAACCCTCTGAGGGCGCATCAGACATAATTGAATGCAAGCAGGAAGGAAGATTGAAAACTTCGGTGTTGCTAACAGCAGCACCGAGAAACGATCTCCCAGGTGAGGTCAGCTTTAGAGTGATACAGGCTGGTTGTGCAGGGAGCTCCCAGCTTAGTCCTAGCTCTTCCTAAGTCCCCCCTGCTGATACACAGGCAAGGTGCTCCCCACTGGGGATGGAAGGGGACTGGCCCCTCGCTTTTGCACGTGCTGGGAGACGCAGGAAGCTAGTCACCTCCTCACCCTGCTGGAAGGCAAGAGGAGAGGGTGAAAACCAGGCATCTTAGAAGTAACAAAAGAAAGAAAGAAAATGTGAATTGAAGCACAATGGCATATTCACAATGTCATAGCAGTTTGTTTTGCTTGTCTTGGGCCCATGGTCCACTTCTTGTTATTACAGTATTTGTGTGCATCTCCAGAGCTTCAAACTATCTTTATTATTCACAACTATTAGCTCAGCTCATGTACGTGTTTATTTTCCTAGGATTGATGTTTAGTTTGTGTCTCATGGTATGTGATGTTTTATTATTTAGGTGCTCTGCAATTCTGCTGGAAGTGTGTTTTAGACTCCCAAATAATACTTAGTAATAAGACACATGGATACACTCCCTAGAGCCTGGAAGTCTGTCTTCCAAGAGATGGCTGTTCTGGGGATAAAGACTGCCCAGGACAGTCACTATTCCCTTGCACCAGACTGTAAGGGGTATATATGACCTGGGAGAGGGACAGTGCAGATTCTGTCATATATCAGACCATGACATCCTCCTGTCCCCATTCCTGGAACCATGCATCTCCAACCTTTGCTCAGTCCATGAGACTAGTCTTGGCTTCGGGGCAGTGGAGTATAGAAAGAGCTCTAAGCCAGCCAGCCTTCTGGGCTTAGCTTCAAACTGCCCTTCTGACTTTTGCGGACTCTGCCTCTATACTTCATTTAGATGACTTTAGCCCTACTGTTTTTCTACTTTTTCTAAACTTGGGCCCAGGTCCTTCTCTTGATAATTTACAAAATATGCTTCATCTCCCTCCCTAGATGGGGAGTTCTGTTGTTTTTTGATGGGGGATGGAGGTGGTTGAATCATAGGTCTGACTGTTACTGTGAAGGTCTGGAAGAATCCCTTAAAACAGCAAGGGATCACCAATCCTCATTCTCCTCATTCTGTTTATCCTATCTTCTCTGATTTACATACTCCCACCTCCTCGTAGAGTCAGTTAAGAAGCTCTAGCTTCTCATCTTTATTGTCTACTATCCCATCCCCAAATACAAGACTGACTCACAGAAACCAGACTACATTCAGCTAGTCAAAACTGCCCACCAGGGCCTGGGAGGTCCCAAGGCAGTGCCGAAGGAATCTTAGTTGAAGATCATCCAGGTCACTAATCAGAAAGATGGGATGAGGAAGGGATGAAGAGAGGCTGATTAATGGGTACACGTATACAGTTAGAAGAAATAAGACCTACTGTTTGACAGATCTTTCTAGTGTAAAGAAAAGGTAAATATTTAAGGTGATGGATATCCCAATTACCCTGATGTCATTATACACATGTATCAAATTATCACATACACCACAAAAATATGTACAGCTATTATGTATCAATAAAAATTTTTCAAAAGGCTCACTGTTCAATAAATAAGTAGGGTGACTATAGTTAACAACAATCTATTGTACATTTCAAAATGGCTAGAAGAGAATAATTCAAATGTTCCTAGTTTATAGAAAAGATAAATATTTAAAGTGGTAGATACTCCAATAACCCTAATTTGATCTTTACACATTATATGAATGTATGAAACTATCCTATGTACCTCAAAAATACATACATCTATTATGTATTAATATCAATAAAAAGGAATTTAAAAAAGGAAGATCAGGGTCTCAGAATAAATCTTTTAAACAGCCAAACCTGCCCCTACACTGTGCACCAGGTTCCTTCCCAAAAAAGGCTGCTCCAGCATTGACTCAACTGCTAACAGCCTTCATTCCTTGTATCTGATTCTGTCCTGCTTCCAGCTCATCCTGTGGTTCCTCCTTTTCTTTCTGGCCTTCGATGAATAAAAAGAAAATGGAGCTTGGTACTAGAAAGCTCTGGATTTGAATTCTGGCTCTTCCACTTACAGATATGTGTGACTTTAAGCAAATTTCTTTACCTTCTGAACTGTAGTTTCTTCACCTCTAAAATGCAAAAGAATATCATCTACCTCTCAAAGCCATCTCATCTCAGGATTAAGTGGGATAACATACATAAAGAATACATATAGCACCCAGCATACAGTAGGTGCTCAGCACGTTGGCTGTTACTCCATCTCAAGATCAAGCCATTGAGGTGGCGCCTCTTCCACCTATGCGTAAGACTGGTGTGGTCTAATGAGAGCACAAGGGAAAATGTGTAGTTTGCTCTTTATATTTGAACCTAGGCACTATTTTTATTTTAGCTACAATGCTTTCTTCCACAACCATGTGGCTTTGCTCCCCCAGCAACCGTCTTTTTTATTGGTGTGGCTCCAAGAACCCCCTTTAGGAGCCCCTCCTCATTTTCAGTCCCTCACTATACTCCAATAAGCTCCGCTTGTACTGGGCAGGCCCAGAAAAATGGGAACTGGAAAAGCAAAACAGGATCAGGTCCGAAAACTAAGTAAAATGCAGAGACAGCGTGGTCATAAGATGATGTATGGGCAGGTCAAAGTGATGTTCAGAAATTATTCCAGGGACACAGCCAGTCTGCCATGGTAAACCCTTTAGGTATGGTTCAGTGCACTTCTTCAGGGACCAGGTGTACCTTGTATGTTTTTAAAGGAGCCAAGCTAGTCCAGACACCCACTTTAATTCACTCAAGTGCACAGTTCAATCACAAGTGTGGTGTGGCCATTGTATTCCTAAGTTGTCGACCAAAATATATGAGAATGCCCCTGGGGATCTGGTCTGAGATTGTGGAGAGTGGAGTCCAAACCAATCGCTCTTCTGCTCAAAAATTTGAAATAACTTCTTGTTGTCTGTTGAATGAAGTGCAAACTCAGCCTACAGCATTGAAATGTTTTCCACAAGTTAACCTCAACCTACCGTGCCAGGCTGATTTCACCTTGCTTCCCTATCCACACCCACTCTTCAGCCACGGAGACTGTTCATTCCCTGAACATGCCCCCACACACTCCCACCTCTGTGGCTTTGCTGCTTATTTTTATTTGTGGCTTCTTTCCTGTCCACCATCTCTACCTACTGAAATCCTTCACAATCCCTTCTGAAAAAATGGACTCTGCCATGAATCGTGTCCTGATCTCTCAAGCCTCCTTCAACTCTTTCCCCTGAACCAACCTTTCTATCTTGCTTGCAGCATAAATTGTAGCTTGAGCCTGGGTTGTGACCCTTGCTGGGTTCGGACATCCTAGGCAGGTCTGGTATATTGGAGGAATGCTGGTGGGGCTGAGGGCTTCTGGGCACATAGGGACTTCTGAGGGGAGGTGACAACAAAGCATGACAGAGGTGACTCAGACACAAAGCCCAGGTCCGCAGTACGAAGCAGCGATTTGGAGTGTAATATGATGACTATTATCTGCATCTGCCCCCAGCCGAGCCTCCCTGGATGCAGGCCTGTGTCCTATCCAGGGACCTATTTGCATCCATGACAGAGTCTCATGGCAGCAAAAGGAATGAGATTCTGACCCTCTCTTCCTAACATGGCCCACTGAGGTCAAAGGCATAAACGATGCCTAATGGTCTAGGATGGTCCATATGGGACCAAACTGCAGAGAAGGAACAAGTGTGATGCTCTGAGAGGACACTTCCATGGAGGGAGAATCAGAGTCCAGTCACTGGAGGAGGGTTCTGGTTCAGGACACACAATCATCCTGGACACCCAATGGATGCTCTTCAAAAGCAAGAGCTGCATCTAAGCCACTAAAGAGTCGAAACCCTCAGGGGCCCAGGAATTTTTTCCTCTAGGATGTCTCCGATCTGAGTCTGACAGAGTATACATGACACATTGAGAAACCATCTTGATGAGGATGGATCAAGTCAGCATTCTGCCCTGGAACCAGTTAAAACTGGTGGCTTGGCTGGGGCCACCTCTGTCTGATGGGGTAGTGGTGAGAAGCACACACTCTGGAACCAGCTACCTGGGTTCAACTTGATCACTTCATTTGCCCTGTGCTTCAACTTCCTCATATATAAATGGGGATGCCAGAGTCAGTCAACTGAGAGCAGCAAGTGGGACCTCCTCAATGTCAGCAGTTGTAAAGTCCATTTCAAGAAGTGAGACTAAGTTGCCAATCACCCAGCAGACTTCATGAAACAAGTAAAGTAGAGGACTGATTCATGAGTGTGTGGATATGTGAAAGCAACTGTAGAGACTCTTGGGTCTATTTAAAGAGAGGAATTATTAGAATTCTTTCTAGAAAAAAATTAATGGGGAGTCTCAATTCCATTGTTATTTGGATACTGAAGGATACGAGGCATTTTTCATTTGTGGGCTTATCCTACTTTGTCATACTGGCAACACCCAGCAGAGCAGTGGTGACCACTGGGGAGGGACTGTGTGCTTAGAGGACAGTGGGAAAGAATATGAGGCATGGTGCACTGATGTGGGGACTGTCGGGCAGAGTGTGGGGCACCCAGTAGAACAGCAACGGTGCCGGTGGGAATATACTTGATTCTGAGCACAGGGAAGACTCTATGAAAGACCCTAAAGGATTAAGTAATTGCTACTGGCTAGCAAAACCTTAGCCCCAAACTGTAGGTAGGACTCCCATCCTTGGGGGGTCCTAGAAGCGCTTGAAGTGAAGGACTTTGCAGAAAGCTAAACATCCTGTGTGAGCAAGTATGTGTCAGAGCCAGAGAAATTCAGATTTCCCAGTTATTTGTGTCCCTGCCTATCTCCTTCATTAATCTCTTTGGGGACAGGTGCTAAGTCTTAACTCATCTCTATATCTCCCAAGAGCGTGAGCCCTAGTCCTGGCAGAATGCTGTGTAGACTGCAGGGCACTCTGATGCCCGCTGAACCTGCAGCAGTACATAGTAGAGCAGGTTCCATCCTGAGCACAGATGAGACTTGCTAGAAATGTCTCACTCATCTCTGTCCCCCAACGGCATCTATACCCCTGGGCTTAGCTTTTTTTTCCCTACACTTTTCAGCTTCATTGAAGTATAATTTGCACACCATAAATTTACCTATTTTAAGTGCACAGCTTGATTTTCAATAAATTTGTATAATCACACAACCATCATAACATCACATAGTTGAGAACACTTCCATCACCCCCAAATTTTCCCTGTGCTCCTTAGCAATCATCCCTGCTCCAACCTTCAGACCCAGGCAACCACTGACATGTCGTCCATTACTTATGGTTTTGTCTTTGCTAGAAATTTGATACTAAGGAATCATACAGTATACCTGCTATCTTTCATTGCATATGTTTAAGGTTCACCCATGTTGTAACACATATCAATTATTTGTCCTTTTTATTGCTGTGTAGTATTCCATTGTCTGGATAAGCCACATTTTGTTTACTCATTTACTAACTGATGGATATTTGGGTTATTTCCAATTTGTTTTTATGAAAAACATTTCCATGTTTATTTGCATACTAGTCTTTGTGTGGACGTATGTTTTCATTTATTTTGGGTAGATACCTAGGAGT
This sequence comes from Lepilemur ruficaudatus, assembly GCA_963574885.1. Taxonomy (NCBI): domain Eukaryota; kingdom Metazoa; phylum Chordata; class Mammalia; order Primates; family Lepilemuridae; genus Lepilemur; species Lepilemur ruficaudatus. The sequence continues at coordinate 16,028 of CAUYRT010003411.1, read as the reverse complement.
GGAATTGGGGCCATATGGTAAATGTACGGTCTTCATTGACTTGAAGCACTTAACAGGGATTAACAAGTAAGAGGCTGAAAGTAAGCCATGTGACAATGGAACACTTGATTGGGGGCATGGGAGAGAATTCCAGGAAGAGGAAGAAGATTACTGAGAAAAGAGATGGAAATGCATTTACAGGAAAAATTCATCTACTTCATAATTTGTACTTCAGTATTCAGGAAGCCTAAACATTTTATATAATGCAAAACTGTCTCAATCTATTATAACTGTAGAACTTCACCTTGATAACAGCATACATGATTAGGCATGTGTGGGTGGACAACTACAGTGATAAGGGCATCTATAAAGCACCTAAATCTGGGAATAGCCTACACAGTTGTCCACTTTTACAGAGCCACTAAGTTTAATCATGACAAGAATCTGCCTTTAATGAAAAATTCCACTTAAAAGATTCATTTGGAATTTCTACTCTTTATAGAGACTACCATCGCATAGTTGTATTTATTTTATCCAGTCTCTACAGAGGCCATTCTGAATAGTAATCTCTCCTTTTAATATGAAACTGATAAGTTTTTGGGGTGAGAGATTATGAGGGTAAACAGAGAACTCTGTGACAACAGGAGTCACTATTACATAGATCTACAAGTCAAATTGTATCATCTTATAATTGATCTAACCCAGTTAATTGATAACAAAGAAATCCATCCTGTTTCCTGGCACAAGCATATAAAAGAAGGAACCTGTGTAATTAGAGACTTAAATATTGAGAATTCTGGTTACTCATTTTTGACTTCTCAAATATAAAAAGAGATTTTGAGCTTGAGTCAGAGGAAAAGAGTTTATCCACTTCATCTTTTACCCATTGGAAAGATCATCCCAAGCACTCTGGGCAATTTGGGCATAGGTATCCAAGAGTTCAGTAAATCTGGTTTACTAGGGATTGAGATAGGAGAGCCAGCTCCAGGAAGATTTTTTTTTTTTTTGAGACAGGGTCTCAGTCTATCACCCAGGCTAGAGTGCAGTGGCATCTTCATAGCTCACTCCAACCTCAAACTCCTGGGCTCAAGCGATTCTCCTGTCTCAGCCTCCCGAGTAGCTGGGACTACGGGTTCACATGACCATGCCCAGTTAATTTTTCTATTTTTTGTAGAGATAGGGTCTTGCTCTGTTGCTCAGGCTGGTCTCAAATTCCTGGCCTCAAATGATCCTCCCTCCTCAGCCTCCCAAAGTGCTAGATTATAGGCGGCAGCCACCATGTCTAGCCTCCAGAAAAATTTTTGATGTATCTATCACAGCACAGAGTACCTTTTTCTTTAATGAAGCCCCACAGGAATATCTCCTGGACTTCAATATGAGGAAAAAACATGATTCTCCTGAACAAATTGGATTATTTTTATCCTCCATAAATGGTTCTCAGAGTGTATCTTGAACAGCAGCATACACATCACCTGGGATCTTCTTAGAAGTCCACACCCAGACCTACCAAATTAGAAACTCTGGGGGTGAGACCCAGTAATTTGGGTTTTGATAAGGCTTCCTGGTGATTTGGATGGGCGCCAACATTTGAGAACCGCTGTCCTGTTTAACTGGTGGCTGAGAAACTTAGAGTCAAATTTGCAGCCTTTGTCTAGCAACTTTTTTCTAACCCATCTCCCTACCACCTTAGAGGCAGAGAAGTGTTCATTAGCACCCTTAGATCCCCAGCTCCTTGGAGATTTAAAAAAGATTTTGACAACACTAACTGAATTGGGCTGAACCAGAAAACCCAATTTTGGAAAATTGGTAATTTATTTGTTCAAGGTCCAGTAAATACTTCCTCTGAGTTAAAAAAAACACATTAGGATTATATTACAATTGCTTAATCTATAATAAATAGTTGGTTTTGAAAATCTTGGATGATAATATTGGCCACTTATGCACTAAAAGCCAAAAAAAAAAAAGAGGATTTCATCATTTTATATAGGCTAAGTGCCCTGAAACTTCAGTTACAAATGATTAACTAGGCATGGTTATGTTTTGTGAGTGAATTATAAGGTTGTAAAAGAGGTAGAAAGAGGTAGATATAAAAGCAGATGCATTTAAATTATCTATCATGAATCGCAGGGTAGCCTGGAAATCTCTTGTTCTTTGGTTAATAGAACATGCAGAAAACCTAAATCTATGATGCCAAATGAGCAAACATGGCTCATTTTCAGGAACTGAGTGCTTTTCAGCTCTTGTCACTAATTTTTAACCTTTCAGAAGCCAGAGTGAATCTGTTCCATCTCAGCTGTACTTCTGAGTACTTGTGAGACTTTGGGTGAGATATTTTCCCCCTCTGGACCTCATTTCTGCCTCTGCAAAATGACAGCATTTAATTTCATCATCTCTGGGGTCACTTCTATCTCTGATATACTGGGATTCTGAAATTCTAGGGATCCAAGACCCCCACTGCTCCAATTCTACTGCTCTCTCCTGACCAGAAAGAAGAGGGAGAGGGAAAAGCACTCCGGTGGCTGCAGCCTGCTGAGAGCATGACTGAGATTTTGGGAATTCAGATCATCTCAGGAATCAACATACAAGCGTTTGTTTCTTACAAAACAGCGCTGTGTGGACATTGGCTGTAGTGTGAATTGGGAGATACTGTTTGCTCTTTGCGGAATGATACACAGGAATCCCACAGAGATTTTATCATTAGTTTGGTAAGAACAAGATGTGAACCATAAGGAGCCCTTTTCTGTAGAGACCATCTTAAAGAGCCAGCCCAGTGTATGAAATTACCTAAGTGTATATACTTAAAAGCTTAGGGATTTGGGATTATGCAAATACTCTCCCTTCCCCATTCCCATCAAAACAGTTATTTAACTGAGTAGTGTAAGCTTTGGAGATAATTTCATAAAGAGTGGAAGATAGATGTGGTTTGGGGGCCTCAAATTAACCCAGTAATTGATTCAATTCATCCACTTCACTTTCTCTGTAGAACTGATTGCACCCACTTTGTCAGTATAAAGAGCAACCTTTGTCCTCTCCTCCCATTCGCCAGCTAGCCAAACACTTTGCAATTTTTCATTTCCCAGACAACTTTCTAATATGGTTATATTTATAGACACCTCACTACACAAAGTTTCTCCTAGCTGAGAGATTATACATTGCATGTGGTAACTTCAGGGAATGTTTCTTAGCAGGTTTTATTATTAACTGCCTTCAAACTGCTCATCTTCTGCTTCCAAACAACCCCCTACCACACACGTACACTTACAACACATGCTCACTTTTTCTGTAAAAAGGGGCTTTTCTGGCTGGTACTGAGGTGATTGCCTTAATTGTCTACCTCCTTCAGATGATGTACGCATCATCTACATGCCCTTCATCTCAGAGTAATCTATGACATGTCCTCATCAGAAAATGATGATTTTCATTCTTAAAAGCTCTTTTGTGTCAGGACCTTGAGCAGTGTCATCCTGTATTGTTTTGTTGTGGAATAAGGTAGGTTCATATTAACCATTTCTAGAGAAAGAACCCCTAAAGAGCTATTTTTAAAAATGTGGCATTAAAACAGTAAAACTGGTTTTATTAGGACATTTAGAGACAAAGCAACTGGTGGTTTGCCTGGATTTTTCATCTCTTGAAGGTTGCTTTGATATTGTACAGCACAGCCTCAGTAATAAGCACAGAGTTGGGAATTATCATATGTCAGAGTAGATATTAAGCCTAGGTCACCTGAATTATTGCTCCTCGGAGGTGACATCAGCCTTGTGAAAGTGTGAATGGTTTGTTGCTTCAGCACGTCTCTGATATTAAATCTCGAGAAGTGGATTCAAGTTTGCACTTCAGGGGCCATCTAAACTTATTTATCATGTAAAAGAAAATGCATTAGCCTACCACGTGATTGCAGAGGGGATAATATAGTGTTTTTTTCGAAAATAGTCGACAAGATCTATATAGACCATCCTGGAGAGATACGAAGACAGGATGATTCTAATAAACAATAAGATGATTTAATGACACCTAATTAGTCCAAAGGTTCCCCAGCAGGGAAGAACAAGCAACTGCAGAGCATTTCCCCAGCCCCCTCCCTCCCCCTAAGTCAGGACACGCCAATAAAACTCCTCCACCTCCCACTCTTCTGTGCCAGATCGGTAAGCATTTAGCCAAGCATGCTGGGAGACACAGAACAACTGAAGGAAAGGAGTATCCGGATGTCTTGGATTTTCTTTCCATTCTGTTCTGTTCTGTGCTCCCAATACCATCTCGTTACTAGACGTAGGCATTAGACGTGACAATCAACTGCATTTGAACTGAGCAGAAGAAATATTAAAGACACAGTCTTCAGAAGAAATGTCTCAAAGGCAGCCTCATTCACCTAATGAGACTTTGATTTCAATCACAAATGACACAGAATCATCAAGCTCTGTGGTTTCTAACGATACCACAAATAAAGGACAAACCGGGAACAACTCTCCAGGAATAGAAGCATTGTGTGCCATCTATATCACTTATGCTGTGATCATTTCAGTGGGCATCCTTGGAAATGCTATTCTCATCAAAGTCTTTTTCAAGACCAAATCCATGCAAACAGTTCCAAATATTTTCATCACCAGCCTGGCTTTTGGAGATCTTTTACTTCTGCTAACTTGTGTGCCAGTAGATGCAACCCACTACCTTGCAGAAGGATGGCTGTTCGGAAGAATTGGATGTAAGGTGCTTTCTTTCATCCGGCTCACTTCTGTTGGTGTATCGGTGTTCACGTTAACAATTCTCAGCGCTGACAGGTGGGTTTCTTTTCTCTGTTATATTTGCCAGGATGTGAAATTAGGTAAAAAGAAAGGAAAGCTTGTACTTGGCATTTACTGGCTACTATTCTGCTTTTCTCAGGCTGTGTAACCTGGAGGTAAGATTGGAAAATCGGGTGGCATTTTAAATAAAAGTTGATGTAGGAATGTTAAAATTCTTGTGTTAGCATCTAAGGAGAGGTTGGAATTGTATGTTTTAGGGATAATTTATTCTTTTTGAATGTAATTGTTTGCTTGGAAGAATGCCGAACGGTGTTTTTATTTTCCTCCAGTTTAAGTAAGGCAAATCGTTCCAGGTGTAAAAGAAAAAATTCATGCTTTATACATTAGTGCAGCCTAGTGGTACAATATAGTCAACGTGAAAATATCAGCATAGGTGTGAAATTGACCACATATGCATTACTGTGTATCGGAAGAATGGTTAAAGCAGAAAAAAAGATGCAAGCATCTAATTTATTTGAAATTCATCAAATTAGCTAATGGCAGAAAAGCGGTGAGATTTTCAGCTCCCTGGTAACTCAGTGTAATATCATCACTTAATGTTTTCTCTATAGGCATTCAATGACATTACCGTTTCTAGAGAAATAAATTAATCCTGCTTGACTTTTAGAGCTCTATGGAGACAGCATGTGAGAACCTCTCGCTGTCAGGGCTTTCAGACTCTGTGTTACGATATTTTCAGTCTAAGTACTGGGATTTTTCTGTGTTCCTATTGTAGAATGATAACTGTGAAAGCATGAAAAAAATCTGAGGCTCCAAATGTTAAAAGTAATGCTTTTAAAAGCCTGCAAGAAGCCTGTAAGTAATCAATGCTTGGCAGTACCAGAAGGAATAGCTTCTTCAGATTCTGAATACGAGAGGAGGAAAAGCTTTCCCCGTGTCTTTTTCGGAATTTGCTTTGACTGGTCTTATATTGTATTTGAGGGCAAACTCGTTTAAAGGCTGTAGATTTTAAGGTGGATTTGTCTGAATGGGAGGCATCTTTGCGCCGGCACAGGGGCTTCCGATTTCGCCCTTGCCTTGCCCTAAATCTGCTTGCCGATCGGCTTGGGCATCAAATTAGCACTTATGAGTGGAGAAGAAATTAACCCTCTCTCTCCTCTTTACTGTGTAAACCCCTGGAATTCTTTTCTAGGAAGGTTGATGACTGCTCAGTCAGGAAGAAAGGTTTAACATCAGTCACTTATACAAAAGGAAGTCTTTTAGAACACTTAAGGTAATACACAGGTAGTGAATTACTCTCAATCACACATAAAATTATGCCGAAAAATGTTTATTTTCCTGAACAGCGGGTCTATACATAAAGTTATAAAATTGCAAATCTGGCATATCTCATAGGAGTGAATAAGGTAAAAGTGATTAGCATAAGTAAGAAATACTGGGCTGTATAATGTGCATTTAAAACCATAACCAATTCTAGTTGGTTAATGTTGACGTGGTCATATACATATGGTTGGAGGTAGAAATGGATGACCACTAAGGTCACTTCTAATGCTAAGATTCTATAATTTTGATATTTATTTCGACCTCTGCTTCTGATTATATGTTTCCAGATATAAGGCAGTTGTGAAGCCACTTGAGCGACAGCTCTCCAATGCCATCCTGAAGACTTGTGCAAAAGCTGGCTGCATCTGGATGGTGTCTATGATATTTGCTCTACCGGAGGCTATATTTTCAAACGTGTATACTCTCCGAGATCCTGAGAAAAACACAACATTTGAATCGTGTGCTTCTTATCCTGTCTCTGAGAAGCTCCTGCAAGAAATACATTCTCTGCTGTGCTTCTTAGTGTTCTACATTATTCCACTCTCTATTATCTCTGTCTATTATTCTTTGATTGCTAGGACACTTTACAAAAGCACCTTGAACATACCTACTGAGGAACAAAGCCATGCTCGCAAGCAGGTATGTATTAATCAGTACTCATGCAAATATAGTTCAAATTTTATATGTGAAATTCCTACTTTTGCAAAGTGAGAAACTTGTGTATTTTCCTGTGTATAAACACGATAGCAGTGTAGTATTTTTGTTATGAGCCTATGTTCTGGTTTTAATCCTCCATCACATACTAGCTGAGCAATCTTGAGCAAGTTACTTAACCTTTCTAGCCTCAGGTTTCTCATCTGCAAAGTGAAGACGAGGACTAGGTGGTATAGATGAAATGCCTAGCCTAGTTCTGGTGCCGAGTAAGCACTCAGTAGATGGTGGGTCTATTATTATTAGACAAGGGATAACTGAAGCTTGGCAGTAGTCACAAGTTTTTAATCTTTGGAATATTAAGGAACATTGCATAGAGTGAGACTATAAAGCAAAGCATCTTTTGTTTTAGAAACAGAATAATAGAAATGCACAGCATGTAGAACTGGCAAGAACCCTTAACATTATTCAATGCCAACCATTTACACACAGAGGAACAAACTGAGGTGGGGAGCATAGTGCCGATATCTAGAGAACACAGTGACTCACCAAAGCTTGATTAAGACCATTGCTGAGAGCCAGGTGTGCTCTCCTCTCAGAGATATGGACAGAGTAAAGAGGATGATGCCAAAACACAGTTCCATTTTATTTTTTTAAAAAAAGATTTCTACTTCTGGGGAAGAGGGAGAGATGATTCCATTTACTTCTTGAGCAGTGCACGGAGAATGCCCTTTTTAAAAAGCTAGTCCATTTACTTGGTTCAACAGTGGTGCCCATGAGGCTGAAGTAGCATATATAGTGCCCTTGTGAACTGGTTATCCTTGCTCTATCTCTGACCACAGGCTATATATTCACCTAACCTGGCTCATTTCTCTTATTAATAGATGCAGGTAGGGTTATTTTCACATATGAAGGGCAGCAACATTTGCTTTTTATTTCTTTGACTATATGGTTAGAATTCCTATAGATTAAAAACAATTTCTGATGCCAACTTGGCAACTTTCATAAACCCCGGAAGAATATTCTGACCTAGTCAGCCTCTGCTGATGCAGTAAAAGCAGCTTTCTATAGCGTCTATGTTTTTAATTAAATTAAATTTTGGAGAATTCCATGACACTCCTTGAGTTAACTGGAAACATCCTAGAGTATCTCAAAATTGGGGAGTGGGGGTGTCTCTGAGTTAGAATTAATGAGAACAAGACCACGGGTTGCCATGCCAATTAACTTGCTGTTCTCTATAGCCACAGGCTGACTTGCTGCACATCCCAGCCAGTTAACACAGAAATGCACGTTCAAAGGGAAACCAGCTTGTTAACTGTAAATTTCTATGTGAATTTAGAGGATGACTTTTGAAAATCTCTGCCAGCTAAATGATTTTTTTGTTGTTGCCATTTTTCTTCCCCCTATAGATTGAATCCCGGAAGAGAATTGCCAAAACGGTCTTGGTGTTGGTGGCTCTGTTTGCTGTCTGCTGGTTGCCAAATCACCTCCTGTACCTCTACCACTCTTTCACTTACCAAACCTATGTAGACCCCTCTGCAGTGCATTTTGTTGTCACCATTTTGTCTCGTGTTCTGGCTTTCAGTAATTCTTGTGTAAACCCCTTTGCTCTCTACTGGCTGAGCAAAACCTTCCAGAAGCATTTTAAAGCTCAGCTATGCTGTTGCAAGGCAGAGATACCTGAGCCTCATTCTGCTGACACCCCTCTTAACAACCTGGCTGTGATGGGAAGGGTCCCAGGCGCTGGGAGCACACAGGTGTCTGACATTAGTGTGACCTTGTTCACTGGTTGTAGTGTGAAGAAGGAAGAGGACAGGGTCTAGCTTTTCAGTCAAAAATGGTATTTTTCCTCCCAATGCGTGTGTCCAACTCTAAGTTGTGCATAGGTGTGTGGTGTCCGGGTTTCTGTTGTTCGTGAATTGTATTGAAATCTTAGGAGAGAAGGATCTCTGTAAGTAAAAGACAAACTCTGATTTTTTTCAAAGTACAAACAGTAATGTTACTGGGCTTTCTAAATAAAATGAAGCCCAGTAAGTGTAGAAAGACAAGGTGGTCTATGGCAGTGAATTGTAAGGGAGGTTGAATAGGGAAGGTGAAATAAACTAGATGAAACTTTAAAATCTAATTTGTTTTCATCGTATTTATAATGCTTCTAACTTCTCATATGCTCATGTGATTGGCATAAAATTGTGTTTGTTATGTGGTGTAAATCTAGAGATTATACTTTGTATGTGAAACGGGGATCAAAAAGAGTAAAAAATCTCTTACGCAGTTTTCTTTAAAAATAAACCTTCACAGAATGACTACCCCTTTCCATTAATCTCTATTCCACTGTAACTAAATCTGTGCAAAATGTTTTGAGGTCAGTGACCATACAGTAGCGAGTAAGGACCCGGAGCAGAGTGCTTGCCTTACTTGGGTCAACATTTACTGACTTAATGTTCTACTTACAATTGCCATTGATTAATGACTGGGCAAAGTTATTGTTCACAAATATTGTAAAGAACTTGCCCTATTCACAGGCAGAATAAGTGGCCATGGTGTCATTTGAGGGTTCCAGAGGAGGACCCCTGTTGAAAAAAATCCGCGAACCCGCCAGTGTCTGAAATTCTTCTTTTAAGGAAATTCATTTCTTTTTGGTAAGCAGTGCCCTCTTTCTCAAAACATGCAGAAGCACCACATGAAATCCCTAACACCTGGTGTGCAATTGTTATCAAACCATCTTCTTGCTTGATGGGTGGGTAAATCCTAGGAGTATGACCTAATTAATCTCTGCCCATGGAAATCAGATAGCAGGTTCTGATTTTCTATTCTCTGCTCCTACTTGCTAACACCATGAGCTTGTTAATAATTGTTATTTCAAAAAACTGTTGTCGACAGACGTGTCAAATTTAGATTTGTGGCTTCAGAAAATGTTTTTTGGGAGCAAATTAAAGCATATGTTTGGCACTGTAGTTAAATTTGTATTTAAAAAAAACCTTGATTTTTGAGTGTGCTTTTGGTAGTTTTGAGCTTTCTTTAAATGGCTTGCGTAGTAATGAACTTTTGCTAATTATGTGGCTCAAAAGGGAATATATACTAACACTAGACTTTAAACTTCTGTAAAATTGGCTTAAAGCGGGGGTGCCGATACTGTGTTAGTACTGTTTGAAGGTGGACATTGTAATAAGTGGGGGGAACAAATAAAATGAAATAAAGTTTTAAATGACTTTGTATGACTTTATATTCTAAAAACAATATTTATGACAGACTATAACTGACAACCCATTTTAATTCCAAAATTTATTTTTAAGTCAAAGAATCCCAAAATATTTTTATTATTTTCCTCACTCTGAGTAAATATTACATCTTTACTCTCCGAAACATTTTAGAAATAACTTGATAACAAGTACCAGATTACAAAAGCCAAGGGATCCTTCTAGCAGTTCATCAAACTGGAGCTCAAAGAACTTTCATTTTTTTCATTCTCAGTAATACCTAGGTGACTTAGGGATCTAATATAAAATAATTTCCTAAGTGGCTTTATAAGGCATCGGCCACCTCCCATCCACAGTTGGAGAATTGGGCTTAAAATTCACGGCTTTGAATTTTTTGAATGGGGTGGTCTCTCTTTTATAATAACAGATTATGCTTGTCAGGGCTAACCTTACAGGTAGGCCCCAATATCTACAATTTCTTTCACACTGACTATTGTGGTGTCACAAATGTTCCTACGGAAGATTTCATTTCTTTGGAGACAGTCCTAAATGGGGGGAGAGGTGGGTCATAGGCAAAACAAATTGTGCGTATGTCTCAATTTTATTCAGGGTCTTCCCTGATCCAAGACTTAAAATATGGACCATAATACAGTAATACACTACAAAGCATGAAAATATGGTCACAAAGTTAGGTATAACCCAAACATCCAGTGGGCAAGTCTTTATCATTAAAGGTGAAAAAGCTACAAAATGTTTTAACACTGGCGTATCTGCTGGAAATAGCAAATTTGAGTTTAAAGAATTTCTGCAGTTTGAACCATCTCAGGTCAGGAATTCATCAATCTTTTTGTCAGGACAAAAGTCTTTTTTATTTTTATTTCCACTAAGTCTTGAGATTCCAGGACATGGGGATAGGAAAGTTCCTGAACAGAGTGGGCTTGAAGGGGCCATTTTTTAAAAATCTAGTTTGGTATAGTTCAGTAATTTTCTAGAAAGAGTTCCTAGGCCAGGTAGGTGCTTTTTCCAGCCAAGCAGTCTCTGCTTTCGCAGGTTAATGTATATGTGCCCATTAAGAAGGCTGTGGCCTATTGGTCCAGGAATACAACACTGATCACCCCTTACAAAGGTCAGAGAGAGAGGAATGAAGTAGGTATTCCGAGAGAAGCCAGCTGTGTGGGTTCCAACTGGCTCCTCTTCCAGGTCCAGCAACACCCCCATGCAGCCCATAGTCCCCCTTTCTGCTGTTACCTTGAGTGTTTCTGTAACCTGCAAAAAATCTTGAAAAAGACAGGTAACAAAGACAGAGATGCTTCCAGATTACCTCAGCTACTAGGGAAATGAGAACAAACAGGAACCAGGCCTCATGGAGACCACAGCATTGGTAAAATAGAACTGTCAGGTCCCATGGCCAAACAGAACGCCACTGTAGGTACAAGTGTGCTTAGCTCCCAATTCTGCTGCTCCACTAGTATGGTGACTCAGTGACCCCCAGTGACCCTTCTGCTGCTCCTTCACCCCTAGAGAACTTCTCCACAGCAGGCCTGTGCTCTGCCTTTTACCTTCCCCATGTGAGCGTCTCCTTGCTTCTGTACTGTCCTGACCTTGCTCCTGTCCCATACTCCAACTGCCTGAGAGACGCTCTTACTGGCTCAAATACCCTCTAGGATGCAGAGCTACCATGCCAGGTCACAGCACAGGCCTCTTGGCAGCCTTCGGGCCAGGGTGGCTGGGTAACATGGGACTCAGGCATAAGGAATCTTTTTGGTCACCTGCTCAGAAGGGAGGTATGGGTACAGCAGGCACTCAAAGTACCATGTGCAGTAGGGTGGTGTCGCATATTATCACCTATGCTGTGAGCTCAGGAATGAAATGGCAGCCCAATAACACACTGCTGAAAACAGCTGTATACTATTTTCAGATCCAGGAAGAAATATTTAGCCATGTTTAAATGAACCTAATAAAACTCTCGTTATTATAAAACTGCATGCAAGTTCAGTTCTCCAATAGTTCCTACCAGAACGAGAACTTCATGGAAAAAAAATGTAACTGAAAACAAAAACAAACCCAAATTACTATTTAAAAACTGTTGGTATGGTTGAAACCATAGATTCACAAAGCTGGTATGTGGGGAGCCAGGATTTTCTATAACCGGTACTCTAAACTGCTATGTTTAGAAGCAGAAGTCACTGGGATAGTAGAAATAATTTTTTCCGGGAAGCTTTTCCCCACCCTCAAGTCTGGGTTGTGATACTTATGTTTACAGATAATGAGTTCACTGTTATGAATTAGTATTTTTTAAACGGTTGCTTTAATTTTTGTGCAGCAATTACTGATACACATAATCCACATGAACAAAACCTCTTTGGAATCTTCAATAATTTTTGAGCATAAAGGGGTCCCAAGACCAAAAAGCTTGAGAACTGCTCTCTTTCAGCATCCCGTACCTCTCCTATCATATCATCTGCCAACCATCATGTGTCCCCTGAGCTGTGCCTGTCTTGTTGACTGCTGGGTTGCCAGAGCCTGGCATTTAGTAGGGGCTCAATAAATATCCACCCCATTAAAAAATATGCACCTCCTGATTTTCAGCAATGTAACATCTGAAAACAAAGTTCTGTTTAGAGCAAAAGCATGTTGTGCCTTTCTAAAAGAAAGACAAAGAAATGGAGTTAGTCGGCCAGCCAAGCTGGTGTTTACACTGGGATGTTTACGTTTAAGTTTCAAGTTCGGGGTTCGAGCACCTCTGAATCCTCGAGCACAAGAGGCAGGCAACTGCTGCCTCCTCTCACTCTTCCCACAGTCGAACTCCAGCCTAAGGATGTATGAGACCGTCAAAGGAGGAAGCTGAGACTAGGAAAAGAAGGTTGGCCCTTGCACGCCTCGTTCGTTCATTCATTCACTCACTCCACACTAGACACCGGATCTGGTGCCAGGAGCATAGGTTACCAAGATGAACAAAAGCCGCCGCCTATTCCAGAGAAGTCGTAAAGAAACAAATAAAAAATGCGGTTCCGGCGCAGGGGAAGGGGCCTTTGGCCAAACGAGGCGCGTTGTTTTCTCCAAACCAGAGAAACCGCCCCACCCACTCCCCCAAGATGGCGCCCGCCGCGGGGGACCATTCCTACTCCATCCTTCGGGCTACCGGCCAGGCCTGCCCGACCCACCGGGGGCCCCGCGGAGCTCAAGGTCCCTGCGGCACTGCGGCGCCGCGCGGCCGTCGTCCCATCCCGAGGCGGTCCCCGGTGGGCGTCGCCGCGCGGCGGCAGCGCACCCCCTAGCGCCCCGCCCCCGGGCCTGGCGGCGCACGCCCGCGTCGGCGCCTTTTGACGCCACTGTGGGCGTGTCGGCGCGACCCGCGACGTTGCGACGCGCCTACAATGGCGACTGCGTCAGCCTGAGCAGGGCTTAGTTTTCAAGTAATTTCCTGACATTGCCGCGGGGGCTGTAGTCGCCTAAAACCCGGTCGGCGGCAGCGACAGCGGGGCAGCGGCGGCGGTGCCCGGGCCCGGCGGCGCGAGCCAGGTGGGCGGTGGCGCGGCCGACCTCGGAGCATCTGCGCGCGCGCGCGCGCGGGGGGGCGGGCGGAGCGGGGGGCGGCGCGGCGCGGAGGCCAAGCGGTCCCGATTTCCCAGGGACTGCTGGGGCGCCGCGGGGAGGCGGGCCGGGGGAGGGGGCGGCGGGGCGCGAGGCAACACGGCCGATCTCCCTTTCTCTACTCCTCTCCGGCGTCATTTCGGCCTCTTTGCACGCCTGAACCCTGCCCCTGGGCTAGGTAGGAAACATGAGCGGCAACAACTTGGATGGGAACGACGAGTTTGACGAGCAGTTGCGAATGCAAGAATTGTACGGAGATGCCAAGGACGGTGACACCCAGAACGATCCCGGCGGAGAAACCGATTCTTTCGGGCAGCAGCCGGCTGACACCCCCTACGAGTGGGACCTGGACAAGAAGGCTTGGTTCCCCAAGGTAAGAGAGTGGCACGGGCGCCACTGCAGAGCGGGCCGTCTGGCCAGCCTCGCGGATCACTCCTTTTACGTTTGCTTTGCTGAGGTCCTTGGTCCTAGCCCCCGTGGATGGTGACGCTTTTTTGTTGTGTTTACTGCAGAACCGACGGGAAAAGCAATGTAAATCTTTAGGGAGGTGTGTAAAATGTAATTAATTCTGTAAGTCTCTTCTGTGCCTTATTGATTTTGTCTGTGAAGGTCACAGTTGGTTATTACATTGATGACCGCTTTTTATTGCGAAGAGAAAAACACCAAGAGCAAATTTAGTAGCTCTTCATATCTGTTAGCCAGCCTCACTTATCCTAGGAATTTGCGTGTTTAGCTTATGTACCAAGTGCAAAATGCAGCTTCTTGATTTTTTTTTTTAAAAAGTAGCCATTTACGTATCTTTGCTGATTGAACTTTGCACCTTGCTTTACTTTCCTACTAAATTTTGTCCCTAGGCATATATATTTGAACCATATAACCACAGGAAGATGACTGGAGATGCATAGAATATAGATGGAAAAGATCTGTGTATATTTGTTTGGAGTATTTGGAAATTAAGTATTTTATTTCAGCTGGAAGAAAAATAATTGGTGTTAAACTTGGTTCTGTAAACTTTTTAGTAAAAGTACTCCGAGTCTACGGGTGGAAAAAAGGATACTAATGGCACAATAATTGGCTTACAAGCCAGTAACACAAAACGTGTCTCCATTGTGTGATTGGACTGTTATTTTAAAAATTCTTTACTTCAACTTTCCTATTTTGTATTTATGTATATAACACAATTCCTCCAAATTGTTAAAATTTACTATTTCACTTCTGTACTGGTAGTGCCAGTTTGAATGCAGATACGGTTTCTTCAGCCATCTGAGTACTTTTAACAATAGTCTGATGATGGATTATTTTGTAGCTATATCTTTTTATGTTATTGAAGCCCATACCTCTTCAAACTGGGTTTTAAATTTTCCCCATTCCTGTGTGTGCCTAATATTGATTGGTATGATGATATAACTACATTTCTTTCATTGTACAATAGTGCTTTCCTCCTCAAATCCAGGAAGATAGATATGAGCTGGATTTGTACTTAATTTGTTCTGATACTAAAGCATAATGTAATTTACTTAGTGACAGAGTTAAAATGAACATTTAGTTTTATAATTATTAATCCCATTCTTTATACACCAAATCAGAGTTCCATTCTTTGTGCTTTCTACATACAGACATTTAAGTACTTAGTATATGTGTATATTTGTGGATATATATAGTAAAATAAAAGTGGATTCTGTGGTTAGATTATTAGTTGGCTGTTGATTTTTATTGTTTTATTGTTATCTGGCAGTTCCTTTGTTATGTGTATTTGTAGCTTTAGTCAAGTAGACTGTAGAAAGGTAGTAATTAATAAGTGAGACAACTAGAACAGGTGCCACCATCACTTAAAATGTTTAAATAGTACCTCAGACTTTTGTATTGATCATCTAAGTACTTGTATCTTATTTTTTATTGTTTTATGCACAATTTTCTCTGTAAGGTGACTATTCTTGCATTTATACTTTGTTATAACTGTTATCCACAGAAACACTTCTCTGTTAAGTTGTATACCTGAATATGCTGTAATATAACACAATTTAAACTTTTTATGGGCAGAAATAATTTTGAATTTTTGTATGTGTGTGTGATGAATTCTTATTTAGATCACTGAAGATTTCATTGCTACCTATCAGGCCAATTATGGCTTCTCTAACGATGGCGCATCTAGTTCTACTGCAAGCGTCCAAGATGTCGATACTAGGACTACAGAGGAACCTCCGCAAAGAAAAACTCCTGAACCCACTGATCCCAGAAAGAGGGGAGAAAAAAGAAAGGCCGAATCAGGCAAGTGGTTCTAGATTGCAAATTTTGAGTATGTGTACATATAGTTACTTTGTGGAGAATTATCATAGCTTTGAGGGAATAAGATGAGATTTTTCTTTAAGGTAGTGTCAGGTAATAAAGAATCAAACTGGCCGTATTTTTTTTTTTTTTTGAGACAGAGTCTTACTCTGTTGCCCGGGCTGTAGAGTGCCGTGGCATCAGCCTAGCTCACAGCAACCTCAAAGTCCTGGGCTCAAGCGATCCTTCTGCCTCAGCCTCCCAAGTAGCTGGGACTACA
>CAUYRT010003409.1:0-22976 GCA_963574885.1 Lepilemur ruficaudatus | reverse complement strand
CAGTGATAGAGGGCAACCTTGTCTGGTTCCAATTCTAAGTGGGAATGCTTTCAATTTTTGAATAAATAAATAATATAAACAAATAAATAGTGATAACATTTAAAAATAGCATACATTTGAAAAATAATGCCAGCATATTAAATCCATATTTCTTGAGTAGTATTGCTTGGTAGGTCAACAATCCAATAAAAACAATAACAGCTGTAGTAGGCTGAACAATGTCCCTCTCAAAGGTGTTCATGTCCTAATCCTTGGAACCTGGGAATATCTCAAAGGGAACTTTGCAGATGTGAATAAGTTAAAGATCTTCAGATGGAGACATTATCCTGGATTATCTGGGTGAGTCTAATAATGTAATCACAGGGTTCTTATCAGAAGGAGGCAATAGGGTCAGAGTTAAAGGGAAGGACACGTGAGGATGGAACTATCCGTGTGTGTGTGTATGGCGGACAGATCTGAAGATGCAATGCTGTTGCTTTGAAGATGGAGCTTGGGGCTGTGAGCCAAGGAATGTAGGTGGCCTCTAAAAGCTGGAAAAGGCAAAGAGATGGATTTTTCCCTAGAGCCTCCAGAAGGAACATAGCTCTGTCTGCACCTTGATTTTAGCCATAGTAGACTTCTGATCACCAAAACTGTCAGATGATACATTTATGCTGTTTAAGCCACTACATTTGTGGTAATTTGTCACAGCCACCATAGGAAACTCATAAAACAGGTTGCAAATAACAAGCATCTCCTGTGTTTCTGGCACTGTGCTAGTGCTCTGTACTCTCCCGGCAAGTTGAGAATTACTATTTCCATTTCATGGAGGAGGTGGCTGAGACTCAGAGAGGGACGTTTCAGAGCTACCATTCAATCTGAGACTGTCTGACTCCAAAGTTTATGTTTTCACCATACGGCTACACTGTCGTAAGAAATCTCAGTCCCGAGTGGTTTGCTCAAAAACTGACATTTACCAAGGGGTAATCTCTCAATATTTCCTCTGCAGTTGACTCACGGCAAGGTGGAAAGATTGCAGAAATGGTCTGTGGATAATCAGGTATTGTCCCCAGTGGAGTGACCTTTTAGGAGTCCCTTTTTTCTTGGTCTGTCCCTTTATCTATCTGGGTAGAAGGGTGTGGATAAAGTGACATTTACTCATTCATCTCTATGAGACTTTGGCATGATATTTCCCGTTCATCCAGACCTGTGGACACAACAGGAGACTGGGTTGCCACCTGCGTTCTGTCCCTTGGATTTTGAATGTCGCGTCTTTCCATTGGAGAAAAATAGCTTTAAAATTTCAGCCACAAGGTGTTCGATTTAGAAGCAAAGAGTGGATAGAAACCTTCACAAATAAACCCATGACTGAGAAAACTTGGTATCTCACAGAAATATATTTATCTTGTTAGTATTACTGGAGAATATTTGCATAGCAGGAAAAAGAGCTTTTAACTCATTTCCTTATCTGGCCTTCTTACTGTAGAGAATTTTTTCCCCCTGAAGGTGTATCTCGCTATTGAATCTGGCGTTTAAAGGAAATGTCATCAGGACCTGTGATGAAAATTGAATTTTTCCAATGCCTAAGGATGACTTTCTTTAACTAACTTAGCAGACTCCCAGCCTCAAATGCACGCAGACACACCGGTCTGCTTTGACTGTGCTGTTCTCCCCCAGCTTTCAATCCCTTTGACAGGCCTCGCCTTCCACCCTCTCCTCCTCTGCTCCAGGGACTGTTTGGCAGTCCTGCCTTTATTCTGTGTTCATCTCTCTCTTTCTTGAATTGAAAAGTCCCTAATCTTTTTCCTCTTGTGGCCGCTTAGGTGCAGAGATTTCAGAGTCTGGGGAATTGGCAGTTTCTTTTCTCTTATGGATGGTGCGGGTCTCTCTTACATTCTGATACCTGGATTTTCCCTGAACTTTTAGGGAGGATGGTACCTTCCTTCTGTGTAGGTAAGGGAGTACAGGGAGATGTGAAAATGGAAGAACTGGCATTGTTGAACTCTCAAGTGAACTAAATATCTGCTGAAACTCATTATTATGCCCATTTTAACAGCTACCTCTGATTCTGATCTGGGGAGGTGTCAGGTCACCCCATAAATGATATTAAATGACATTTTATATGTATTCAGTTCAAATATAGGACCCTGAGAGCATTCCACTTCAGATGCTCAGCCCTGGGCTGACTTGGCACCAGGCAGCTGCGTTTCAGCATCCAGGAAGGGAGGATTACAAGGACAAGGAAATGGGATGGGAGGTGAGGTCACCAGACTCTTTGCCCTAAAGGAGAAAACTAAAAATCCTTTTTGCAAGATTTTGGTCAATCAATAGGTCTCACACACAGCTGCAGTTTAAACCTGTTCATTTATGTAACTTGAATGCAAACTCAAGGAATGTGCCAGCAGTGAGTTGGGATTGAGGTTGCTTTCTACAGACCCTGGAAGCCCTGCATGGCCCATAAAACAGAGAAAGCAAAAAGCCCCACCCTCCGGGATGAAGAAACAGCTATGAAGAAACGGTTAAGGAAGCACGGCGTCTGCCTAGGTTTCTGGTTGAAAAGAGACTCCTTTAAATAAAGTGGCCAATTATACAATTTATTGTCCAAGCCGGGGCACTTTTTATTGAGGTAAAATTTCTATGGAGTAAATGCACAAATCTTAATTGTATGTCTTGATACATTTTTGCATATGAATTTACTCATGTAACCAACCATCCAGATCAATATAGAAGAAAATTCACGTCACCCCAGAAAGCTCCATCAGGACCCTTCCCAATCACTAGACACCCTCCCTGCCCCTACTAAGGTAGTCACTTTTCTAATTACCGCCACCACAAATGAATATGGCCTGCTCCTGATCTCCTGCTAAATGAAATCATGCTCTGTGTATTTTTTTTAATGTCTACTCAGCAACAGCAAAGAATGAACTCCTTTCAACAATAAGGAGGAATCTCTTGGAAACATCCTATTGAGTGAAACAAAACTGGGTCCATCTGAGAATGGAAGGATCACTATTAACATGTGTGGGGACAGCAGGCATAAAAGGGGGGTGGTCTGGGGAACCAGGACGAATGCTCTTTACCTTATCTTTAGAAAATTGAAACCTCAAGCCTGTACGAAAGGTATGGTGTCTGGGAAACCCACCCCAGGAAATGAGGCTTTGTTCTTTAATAGACAACGTGAGCTCTTTTCCCACTGAGGGTCACCTGCCTTTTCGGTGATTCTGCCTCCTCTTTAGAGATTCCCCTATTTGGCCAGGGAGAAGCAAAGAAGAGAAGAGAGTGGGCAGGAATACGAGGCCCTTCTCATGCCTTTGAACTTTCTCAGGGGGCCCACCCCTCACATTCCGGCTCCTTCCTCTCCTTGGAACGCCTAGAGAATTAATCCAACGCAAGAAGTGCTCTGAGCTCACGAGCACCCTCCTGAAAGCCACTGTTTCTTACCTGCTTCCACGCCCCTAGCAGAATTCAGGAATCATTAGCGTTTGATGATCTTGTGTTTCAAGACTTCAATCTCTTGTACTTTGAAATTGAAATTCCTGAGCCTGCAAGGGACCCGATGCTGACAGCTGACGTATTGAACTTTCTCCAGCTTCAACAGATCAGAAAGTCAATCTATCCACATCGCTTATTGCAGTGCACGATCTGTCGGAAGGCTCGCGTCCAGGCGGAGCTTGCGGAACCGTGAGCTGTGTCCGTTTCCTCTGTCTTTTCCCCGCGTCAGGGAATAGGGTGACATTAACTTGCACGCTAATTAACAAGTATGAGGCTGGTGAAATGCCACACAGGGCGACACATTCCAGACTCTGCTTCTGAGAGTGGCAGCAGCGGTACCACTGCCCTTCCTGAAATTCGTTTTCAAATTCCAAATATTCCCCGCTGTCCAGAATAACTCCATCCTGCATTCGAGAATCACTCTAGCCACCTTCCCCCTTAGAGAATGCACCTCTTTCCTCTTTGTGACAGTTTCTCAGTCTATGAAGTGGTCATACATACTTAACTCAGAGACCAATATTAAATAAAATAACGTCAGTGCTTGGCATAGTGCCCCTCACGTGGTAAGACTGCAATGAACATCAGCATTTACCATTATGAAGTGTGGAAAATCAAGACCAGAGCCTTCTCTGGGTGTTGGGTCACTTTCATGGTGACATGGAACCTTCTTCCACAAAATATTTTCTCCCCAAACAGGACACAAACCCACAAGACCTAGTGTAGGAGCAAGGCAGCAGGCTAATTGTCTTGCCTTTATTGTTCTTTTCTCTTTGTTCCTGAATAGCATGATAAATTGTCTGTTGGAGGGATGAATGGATTATTGAATAAAGATCCTGCCTGTTTGAAATGGTAGATAAAACATATAAAGAAGCTTGCTCAATAAAAGTGATATGGAGAGTTGATCTGTTAAAAAATCATGGAGCTTCTGTCTCCTTGATGTGACAATAGTGGGCATTTACTGGATAATCTACTAAGTTCCAAGACTATATTAAGTGTTCCAGTTATCAATGAATAATCAATGAATAATAATCTTACCAATGAATAAGATAAATACGCTGATAATTTCAATATGGCAATTATAGTAAGCTAATTATAATAAGCTAGTAAGAATCTTATCAATGAATAAGATGAATAAGCCGATAATTTCCATATAGTTTAGTAGGCAATGTATGAGTATATATAGGCAGAAATTTTTCTTTTGTGTATTTGTATTATTTAAATACACAGAGATATATACATGTAATTATAAAGCTAAAAAAACAAAACCCCATAATCCCTCCACTTAAGTAAGGCCCACTACCATTATTTTTTAAACAAAAGTAAGAAATAAACATGGGAAATTTAAAATAAAAAGTAAAGACTCCCTTCAACCCCTTTTCACAGTCCCTTTCAGAGTAATTAGTGTCAATAGGTTTTGTTTGTGGGTGCATGTGTGTCTTCTTATATACAAACAGAAGCATCAGTTTCTATTTGTGTTTTGAAAAATAGAAATATTGGAAATCAGTTTCTAATAGGGTTTTGAATTTCTTCTCTTTCCTTAGAGATCTCATTGTTTTTTTTAATCAGTTACATACATTTTACTATACATTTACTATATGTAACATATGTTAATCAACCTTCCTTAGAAAGGTTTCTGCCATGCTTTACTATTACAAAATCATTGCAATAAGCATCCTTATGCTTTGCATCAGGTGGAGACCCAACATGAGTTAAGAAAATGACTTCAATGACCTCTGCAGCTTGGTTCCTGCTGTGGTGTCCACACAGGGTCCTTCTGTGCCTTGCTCCTGCAGGGCAAGTAAACGTAAAGCAAAAGTGGAAAAGTTGGGGAGAGCCTTGTTCTTGAGACCTCTGAATGCCCGAGACGGAAATCCATTTACTTTCAAAGAAAAAAAATTCAACCTCATTTCCCAAATTGTCCCCCAGCTTGGATTCAACAAAGCATCTTTTTAGTTGGGTGGAGAATGGATAGTCATCACCATCCTTTTCCTGCCTCCTTGGTATGAGTTTTTTCAGGTCCATAATCCTTTTTGTTGTTGTTGAGTGAGGGATAATGGCCTTCTCTACACCTGGGTAAGGCAGAATGAGCCAACTCCTCTTTTGTGCTCCCACGACATCTATCCCTCCCTGTTTTAGAGGCCAAGGACACCCTGGGATGTCTGCCACCCACAGCAGTGAGGGTGGAGAGTGCAGTGCAGGGACGTGCCTCCGTATGGATGGGGACTGAGCAAGGCTGTCGAGCAGGGATTTCCGAATTGCTATCAAAGTGAGAACCCCTGGTCAGAGCTGTGGAATCAGGGGAGGGGTTGCGGCAAAGTGGTAAAGAGGGAAGTAAATCATGAACTCTGAAGCCGAGTGGACAGGGGAGCAGGTGGGGGAGGCAGACCACTAACCGCGGTCTCTTTGCACAACTGGGGACGTCTTATGGGCATAAAAAAGCTGGGTAAGCTCAGAGGATTCCTTCTCATGTGTCACCATAGCTCTAGGTCCATGTCTTTGTCTTTCCGACTGATCTATGAGGTCAGTCGACTGACCCTGAGGTCAGGGGCTGTATTTTATTCGTCTCCATCTTGGCCCCCTGCAGGAGGGTCTGCTCACGGTCGATTCTCAGCCTGTGTTTGTTAAATGGAAACAGTGCATTTTATTCATGGCCTCCCAATCTGGCTCTGCATCCGACCATCAGAATCGCTGGGTTAAAATAAAACCCCCTATTTCTGGGCTTGACTCTAGATCTCCTAAATCAGAATCTCTAGGACCAAGTCCTGAGAATCATCAGCTTCTCAGACAAGATAACTGGTTGGTACTTATGCATCCAGCCTGCTCTGTGGTCCAGGGTATGTAAGCCCGTCACTGTCATTTGTATTCCCCCAGTGTCCTGAGAGTGGCAAGTGGGACATATTCCTTAGGGAGGGAGGGACCCACCCTACCTTCGGACTGTTCCAGCCAGTTCCCCCTTGTCAAGGACTGCAGAGGGGTTTTGTAACGTTTTGCTATGTGAAGCCAGAAAAGGTATGTTTTTTTTCCTTTTCCCAGGGATCCAGGCCGTGGACAGGCTGCAGCCTGGATGTGCTTTCGTATTCTTCCCGGAAAGTCACATTCTTTCCGAGATATTTACAATGGCAGAGATAATAGGTTATTGATGAACCAATCAGCTGGGATGGCCCCTGGTGAATTAGCTGTTGGCCACTGGCCTGCCTGGGATAAGGAACTATTGCTGAGCTCAGCAGCATCTGGGGAAGGTCTAAATCACACCCATCACTTCCTGCAAAGCCAGTAATCTCTGTTAGAGGTTCCACCACAGCCAATGCCTCATACAGGGAAGCAACTTAGTTAATTTATAGTTAATTGAAGGCTTACAGCTTTGGAATCAGACAGATGAGCGTTCTACTCCTGGCTTCCCCTCTCTTTCCTCACTGTGCAGCAGAAGACAAGTTACTTAACGCCCCAGATTTTTAGTTTCCTTGTCTATGAAACGATAATCCTGCTACCAACTTTGCAGAATTGCTGTAAACAGTACATAAAATGATGGCTGTAGAGCATTTCACAGTTTACAAAGCACTGTTACATTTGTTATCTCATTTAAATCTGATAATCCTGGGAGATATATGTGTATGTATGTATATATATTTTTTATATCTTTATGTAGATATAATTAGTTCATTTCTTTTTTTTTAAGAGATAAAGTCTATCTCTGTCATCCAGGCTAAAGTGCAGTGGCCCGATCACAGCTCACTGCAGCCTTGGACTCCTGGGCTCAAGTGATCCTCCTGCCTCGGCCTCCGGAGTAGCTGGGACTATAGGTATATGCCACCATGCCTGGCTAGGTTTTTATTATTATTATTATTGTTATTTTGTAGAGATGGGGGTCTCACTCTGTTGCCCAGACTGGTCTTGAACTCCTGGTCTTAAGTAATCCTCCTGCCTTGGCCTACCAAAATGCTGAGAGTACAGGAGTGAGCCACAGTTCGTTTTTTACACATAAATAACACAAAGTTCAAAGGGTTAGAGTATCTGTCTCAAGAATGAACCCTCCCCTCATTCCCAATACACTCATATTTTATAGATGAGGAGACAAATATTCAAGAGCACAAGTGATTTGCCCAAGGTCACCTGGTCAATAAATGCCAGCTTGATAGTGTCCTATAGGACTGTGGTCCCCAACCCCTGGGCCATGGCCTGTTAGGAACCAGGCTGCACAGCAGGAGGTGAGCAGCGGGCGAGAGAGTGAGTGAGGCTTCATTGAGGCTTTGTCTGTATTCACAGCTGCACCCCATCACTGGCATCACCACATAAGCTCCGCGTCCTGTCAGATCAGTGGCAGCATTTGATTCTCACAGGAGCGCAAACCCTACTGTGAACTGCGCATGCGTGGGATCTGGGCTGCACACTCCTTATGAGACTCTAACGCCTGGTGATCTCAGGTGGGGCTAAGGCGGTGATGCTAGCGCTGGGGAGCGGCTGCAAATACAGATTATCATCAGCAGAGAGGTCTGACTGCACAATAAATGTAATGCACTTGAATCATCCTGAAACCATCCCCTGCAGTCCTTGGAAAAATTGTCTTCCATGAAACTGGTCCCTGGTGCCAAAATGGTTGGGGACCACTGCTATAGTGCTTAGGATAAAAATCTAAATTTTAGTACGTATTTTGGCCTTCATGGACTTAATTGAACTGGTTTCTAGCTAGCTGCCTCTTTAATCGTGGAAGATTGGCGAAGGGGCCCGGTTCTGCACCCTTCCTGGTCTGCAGGCCCTTTGCCGTGTAAATACACGGTGCCCTCCCACTCGGACTCAGCTCAGGCAGGGACTTGCTAACAGAATGATGGTGCGCCAGCTCCGAGCCTCAGGGGCACAGCGTGCTCTTGTGCATCCCTGTGCCTTTGCCATTACCAAGAGGACATGCCTGGGCTGGGCTGCTGGAGAATGAGAGACACATGGTACAGAACTTGGAGCTGATCCCAAGCCGACCTCAGGTGCATGAACAATAAGCGTGCTGTCCTACACTACTAAGGTCTGTCGTTTTTTGCTATGCAGCACTGTTGTGCCAAAGGTAGCTGATTCGCTAACTGCAGCTGTGGTGCTCTCTCCCTCACTTAGTTTATTAGACCTCCACCTGCTTTCCTTCAGTCCCAGGAGCAAGCCAAGCCCTTTCTCTCCTTCGTCCATTTGCAAATGTGCTGCTCCTCCCAAACACTCCCTCTCTGCTCTTTCTGCGGAGTTGCATGTCCATTCTCTGTCTTTCTTTGTCATCCTTGAAGTCTCAGCTTAAATGCCACCTCCTGAGAGAGAACTTCTTTGACTATTCTGCCTGCATTATATTCTCTGTGACTGTGTCCTGTGCTTTTCCATCATAGCTTTATTATGATTTGTAATCATACAATAATTCTTTGGCTTGACAAGGCCCACCACAACAGGGCTGGTGGCTGGATGTTTTATTCACACTCACTTCTTAGCGTCCGACACAGCGCCTGGTACTGAGCATGTTCTCAGCACATATTTGGTGAGTAAATGCACACAGCATGAGTGAATCGTCAGGGCTAGGATTTCAACCCTTCACTCTTTCCTCTCTTTCTCCTGTGCCACCATTATAGCTTTATTGGAGGTTTTGGACTTACCTGTCTTGGAGTACCCTATCTAAAATGCACAGTTCCCTGATAATGGTTAGTCTTTTCAGCTAGCATCATTTTTTTTTTTAAATCAGTTTACATTCAAGCAAACAGCTTAACACTTTTAGGGATTAGCTGACAGTCGGTTGAGAGAAGACATGGGAAAATAACTTAGAGTAGAACAGAATATAGGGAGATGGAAGCTTCCGGAGGAACAAAAAATGAATCTGGGTCTGTGGCAAGAACATATCTTGTGTTCAGCCATGGTCTCCTTCTACAAGGGGGCAGTTCTCGCTCCTGTTGCCAGGTACTGCTGCAGCAACTGGCGACACCTTGGGGCTCTAGATTTATTATGGAGGAATAATATTATAACACTATCATAGAGGAATATGAAGGGATAATCTCCATCTTCATGCAGAAATGCATTTCATCCTGGGCCACTAGTCACTGCCTTCTAGTGCCCGGAACTTGACATGGGTGGACCCTTGCTGCCCAAGGTTCTCAGCCAGAGTGTTACCCTGGACCAAAGTCCAGGAGGATCAAAGCCTTGGGGATGCAACTGTTTCAAGTTTTATTGCATTCCACAAGGACAGAGACCAGGAAGGTGGATGCCTACTACTGGGAAGTCAACTGCCCACTTAGCACTAAGAGTCTTGTTATGGGCGTGGGGGAGTTTGCTGAGGAAGATCAGATGCAGAGAATGCAACAATCAAAGTGAAAGTTTTAGTGCAAAGTAACTTGGTGACCCAGGTCATCCTATTTGAATGGTTCACTCTCTAGATAGAGTAGTGATTATTAGTTACCTATTGCTAACAAATTACCTCAATATACAGCAGCTTAAATAGCAGCATTAATTATTTCACAGTTTCAGCGGGCCAGGAGTCCTAGCGTGGATTAGCTGGTACCTTTGTCTTAGGTTTTCTTGGAAGACTGTAATTCAGGTGTCAGCTGAGGTTGCAGCCTCATCTGGAGGCTTGAATGGGGAGAATCTACTTCCAAGATCACTAATGTGGTTGTTGGCAATTCAGTTCCTTATCGGCTATGGGACTAAGCTCTTACTTCCTCAAGAGCTGTTGGTCAAATGTCTCCCTCGGTTCCTTGCCACGTGGGCCACTGCATGAAGTATCTTACATCATTGTAACTGGCTTTATCAGAGCCAGCAAGAGAGAAGTCAGGGGAGAGAATACGGTTGGCCCTCCGTATCTATGGGTTCCACATCCACAGATTCAACCAACCATGAATGGAAAATATTTTTTAAAATATAATAAAAAATAACAGTACAACAATAAAAATAATACAAATAAAAAAACAATACAACAGCTCTGTACATAGCATTTACATTGGATTAGGTATGATAAGTAAATTTTAGGTATTATAAGAAATGATTTAGATATATGAGAGGATGTGTGTAAGTTATATGCAAATACTGTATCATTTTATATAAGAGACTTGAACATCCATGGATTATGGTATCCAGGGAGGTCCTGAAACTGATTCCTCACAGATGGCGAGGCACGACTGTCCCAGTAAGATGGAAGTCATAGTCTTTTGTGACCTAATCATGGAAACGCTGTCTCATCATCTTTGCCATGGTCCATCTATTAGAAGCTGGGCACTAGACCTGGTGCACACTCAAGGAGAGGGGATTAGGATTACACAAGAATGTGAATAGCAGGAGGTGGGAATTACTATAAGCCATGCCAGGAACTGCCTGTGGCAAGTGGTCAAGAGCCTTGGTCTTGAAGTATGATTTTTATAGCTCCACAGCTTAGTTATTCTGACTTCAGGAAAGCTGTATAACTTCTCTAAACTTCTGCTTTCTTATCTGTCAAACAGATAGGACCTACCTCAAAGAATTGTCAGGGTTAAAGAAGTAAAGAGGTGTTAAGTACCCGGCAGCAGTGCTAGCTTCCTTCTCTAAGCCACCGCTGGCCGAGTGGCCGTAGAATCGTGCTACCCTCCCATGTGGCCTCTGGAGAGGTGTTCAACAGAGGAAAGAACCAGAATGCTGGGAACTGATTTGCTATATGATTTTGTACATGTTTTCCCTCTTCCCCGAAACACTGTTTATTTATCTGTAAAATTAGAAGGTCAAAAGAGATAGCAAAAAATTTTCACTTTTCTGCACCAATTCTGAATGGCTGGCTGTGGATCTCTGGAGCTTTGTGTTGAGAAAGATTTCGATGGTGTGAGGAGTCGGTTCCTACAGGCTCATGAGAGCTGACCGTGCGTATCACTTACCAACTCTGCGTTTGGTGATGCCCCATTGGTAGCTTGATGTCAGCCATGATGGGAGCATTTACACCGCTGGTATCTGCAAACACTGCAGACCCCGGCGCCCCTCTACCCCTGCCAAAAGCAGATTGTTAACCATTTACCACTGCACCACTCATTTTCAGAGCTCTATGAGAAAGAGGACAGTCATTTACCGCAATACCTGTTAAAGCCCCAGGAAGAAGATATAGAGGAATGAGGGGCTAATGAGTATCTGCCGTCTCTGGTTAGTTGATTTCTGTCATCTGCCCTTCACTGATGCTCTTGGAGTTTCTGTATTTTTAGGAAGAAAAATTGCTCGCACAGGGAAAAGATCACTAGCACAGGTGCTGTCTCTGAAATAAAAAAACATTCTCAAGCCCTGTTTATCATCTTCTGACCATATTGTCTTGTCTCTGTGTCTTACAATTGCCCAAGAAACTAATAGCTGAGTAATGCCCGGACAGGCTCGTTAAAAACGCTGGACTACATTTCCCTTTCTCTGAGCAGACAGACTGCAAGCGTTTTAAATAGTATAAATTCTATGACATTAGTCATGTGCACAGCCACATACCTGGATCTTCTCGGCCACCATACATGGTAGGCAGGGAAGGGACTGTTGCCCACTCCCCCAACTCCCCACCCTGAGAGTTGAAGATCAGAGATGTCGGAGTTCAAGAGTTTTATCAGTGGCTACATAGGAATAAATGGTCAAGCTGGAACTAGTACTCAGATCTATTTCCTATAACCTTTACTCTTTGAGCGTTTCTCTAAGATGGTAAAACCTGGGGTCTGGCAGGGAGCAAGAGGGAAATATTCAACCACCCAGGTTACCCTTCATGCAAATCCAATGGTCTTCGAAGCAGAGAAATATGGCCACCATCACAATATGTTAGCCAGAGAGGAGCTAATGACACAATCATGGGCTCTCTACAGTCAACTGTTGCAATTACTGGAAGCCACTTTCTTGTCATATTTCATTTAGCACAAAACAGCTCGGGGGAGGTAAGTGGCACCGCTGGTCCTGGGCCCATTGTTGCTGCCCTCACTGGAGCAGGCATCTACAAAAGAGAATGCCAACCCCAATAAGCTGTTCCTGCAGAATCCATTAGGCTGGGTGACATGTTCACTTAGGGCGACATATATTGATCATGTAAAACACGCACACTGTATAATATGATTAAACAAACTCAACCAGCTCCAGAGAGAGCCAGCTGAACCTCGCGCAAAGCCTGGCTCTGCAGCAAGAGCTTTCCTGGCTTTGGTTGGAAGCTCCTGGCTCGGGGTCGGAACTATAGCATGTCTCTGTCATTGATTATTCACCTGTTCATTCATTAATTCAGTCATTTATTCACTCCATAGTTATTTATTGAGTCCTGCTTTGCAAGGGGCACCGTGGCAAGTGCTAGGTATAAAATAGTGAGTGAGATCCACAATTGCCCCTACTGCTGTGAAGCTTGCAGTCTAGGGGAGGGGCACAGATATTAGCAAAGTGAATAGTGTTAATGGAAAATGGAAATAAACGCTCTGAAAGAAAGGATCTTGGTTCAATGACAGTATTTAGTGAAGGAATTAGTCTAGGTGAAGGTGTCATAGAATCATCATAACGGTTACTCTTCCTTGTACGCTTGCTGCATGTTGGTTGAACAGTGTCCCTCCAAAATTCATGTCCACCTGGAACCTCAGAATGTGATCTTGTTTGGAAATAGTGTCTTCACAGATGTAATTAGTTAAATATCTCAGGATGACATCATGCTGGATTTAGTGTGGGCCCCAAATCTAATGACTGCATTAAGAAGTCCTTGTAAGAAGATGAGAGACCACAGAGTCACACACAGAGATAGAGGGAAGAGGGTCACAGGAAGATGAGGACAGAGATTGGAGAGATGCATCTACAAGCCGAGGAATCCAGGAACCACCAGGAGCTAAAAGAGGGAAAGAAATGTTCTTCCTTACAGCTTTTGAAGAGAGGATAGTCTTGTTGACACCTTGATTTTAGACAATGGGCCTCCAAAACTATGAGAGAAAAAATTTCTGTTGTTCTGAGACACCCAGCGTGTGCTAACTTGTTATGGCAGCCACAGAAAAGTAATCCACCTACTAAATGACTAAGCTAGAAACTGTGCCAGGGCTTACTGACGCAGTGAAACATTAGACACGGCTCCTGCCTTCACGTTGCTGAGTCGGGCTGGGGAGACAGGCAAGTCAACAGACACCTAAAATCCTCTCTGACAGCTGCTCTGATCGGGGTTAAGCCCACGGGCTGTGGGAGCATGAGGTGAGAGCCCCACTGAGGTTCCACCGTCATCAATGCCGAGAGGTGACGCTGCCAGTTGCAGTATTTGCTACACCTGCCAAGGCACATCCCCAGTGAAACAATGTAACACCGGAGTGTTTCTCCGTCATTCCTAAATAATGCCCAGCAAGGAAGAACCTCTGATTATGTCCTCACTTCCTTGGTATTTGGGGTATCCCATTTCTGTGGCTCCCTTTCTTATTAAGCTTTTTATTTTGTACCCTAGAACATCCATGCTCATGGTACAGAAACCCTTCTGGACCCTTAACCCATACACTCCAGGTCCTAGCAATTTGGGAGATTAAACTGGGCAGGCTCTGTGTCCCCCAGTTCCCCCATGTGGGGCATGGGGTGGATGGAACTGATTCTTCACGGAGTAGGCAATACGGGAGGTTGATTAGACATGCATGGAGAGGTAGGGAACTCAGGCTAGGGTTTGTTGAACTTGAATAATCTGTGGAATATCCACCTGGCAATACCCAATAAGCTGTTCACAATATGGCTCTGGAGTAAAGGGAGAGGTCTCCGCACTCTGAGTTCACTTGGGGTCATCTCAGATGAATATCTCTGTTTCAAACCCAAACTAGCCATTAAAATTCCATAGTACTTTGGACGGTGAAATAGCAGAACTCAAACCTCAAATATTATGTCATATTTTCCATAGGCTTCACAAGAAGTAGAAAAAGAAGGGGTCTTAACAGACAATTGTGGTCATCCACCTGACTCCTGGTAGATATTCCATGAGAGTGAATGTAGCTAGGAACCTGCAGTACTTGAAGGTTTGTTCTTGTGTTTCCATCAGCTACTTCTCTATCGATCAATGAGACCAGCCACTAGCATAAAGATGCTGCACCAGTGGACCGCTTACACCATGTGAGTTTGTTTACGCCTGTGGAAACAACTAGTTCCCAAATTATTAATTTAATTGTTTAATTATAAATTATCCTTATGAGGAAATTTGGAAGCCTGTTCGTAGGCACGGAACACCATAATTCAGGTCGTTCATAACCTGGGCACTGCCTGTAATCATAATTGTGGTAATCATAAAAAAGCAAGCATGCATTGAGCACTTGCTGTTTGCCAGGGAGCACTCAGCTACATGCTGTACTTACATTATCTCATTTAATCCTGATAGCAACCCAGTGGGGTTGGTACTATATTTTTTTTCCCATTTTTAGTTATGAAAAGAGAGGAAGGGAGGGAGAAATGGGGGGTGAGTGGGGAGAGCAGGCATGCACAATAAAACCCAGCTAGAAAGTGTCAGAGCAAGGATTTGAGTCTGAGTCTAACTCCAGACCCTTCATACTTAACCAAGATTCCTTAGTACAAGAGGGAGGGAATGGGGGGAGAGAGAGCGATCTCAATACGGTCTCGTTTATCTTGGTATCCCCAATGCCTAGAATAATCACCTGGTAAGTGGAACTCCATGAAGGTGGTTGAATTAGTGATTGAATGAATAAATCAAAAGATTGGATGAATGAAGACAAATAAATAACCCATAGGTACCTAAAACCCTGGTAGGCTTACTCCTCGCTGAGTGTGGACTGACACTTTTAACCAGCAAGAGCCTGGGCATTTCTAGAACATTCTTTGGGTTTTTCTCCCCTTGCAAGAGCTGAGCCAGGAAGTCACTGCACCACCTTCTTTCTTTGAGGCTCTAATTGGTATGCAAGGAACTCCCCAGCCCTGTTCCTGAGAGGGAGTGGAAATTCTCTGAGAATCATACCCATTAAGGCCTTTTATGATCACCATTATGTAATAAAGAGCATCTGGAGCCTGAGAAATTATTGCAAGCTTTTATTTTGTTTTAAGTATAACTATCTCCTCACACCCTTCTTCCCTTGGGTGATCGCAATAATAGTTATAACTGTGCACCTTCTCTCAGGACAGAGCTTTTGGTGGACGGCATCCACCCCTGTACTCTTACTTAATGAGAACTAAATGCTGTTCCGGGCTCTACCCCTCCCTGCCATGTAGCATGCACCTCTTGACAAGCTGACCTCGCTCCAAGTCTTGGATGGGCCTGAGTGGTCTAAGGGCCTCTTCTCTGCCCCTTTATGAATGGTCAGTTTAGGGACAACCAGGGGGTCTAATTCTAGCTGACCAGTGCCCAGGAAGTATGCTGGGGATCTTTGTGTATATCTTCCTTTCTTCTAAGAAAGGAGGACCACAGGCAGAGAAGGTCTTTTCTTCTTCTGGAAGCTGTTCTGTCTGGATGTGATGCCAGGACCTGCTCAGCCATCTTGCCACCAGCTGGTGCTAAAGGGAACCCTGGGGATGGTAGAGCAGAGATGTGAACAATGACATTCCTGAGCAGCTGATCCGTGACCCTGTTCTAGCTCTGGACTTCCCGGAATGGGAGATAACATATTTCTTTGTTGTTTAAATCAGATGTATCTGGATTTCTAATATTTGCAGCTGAAACACCCTATCTGTTCAAGAACCCTAAGAACACTGGAATCTTAGAAAGAGGACCATCCTCCAAAGTTAAACCAATTTTCCAGATCAACAGAATAGATGTGGCCTTCCTTGAATAGGTAGCTTCTTTTCAAAGTGTCTGAAAGTCTTTTAGGAAAGTTTTGAATATTAGACTCTCTGGCTGAGAAAGGACTTCAGAGATAACTTAGTAGAATACTTCCCAAACTCAAAGTGTTAGGTGGGTGGCATCAGTATCACGTGGAAAAAATTTTAAAAATAAACATTCCCTGTGCAGTGCCCTAGAGGTTCTAATTTCAGAGGCTTGTGTACAGCCTGGGCATTTATATTTTTAAGACTTCCTAAGTAAGTCTGATAATAGCCCAAGAATCATTGATCTAAACCTATGTTTTCCATCTCCACTAAACCCCCATCCACAGAACTCTCTTTTTACTCAAATAAAATGTTAAATAGAATATCAGTATATAAAGCAGACACAATGGGAATGGATCGATCCAAGGGGACTCAGGCATGTGTTTTGATTCGCCCTACAGGTGACAGATGGGGTGACATTGTAGCTGGGACCTGGAGGATGTGGAGTTAGGAGGGAAAGACCATTCCAGGAATTGTGGATGAAAAAGCACTGAGACTAGAAAGAGTCTGTGTGTTTGAAGAAAAGAAAGAAGAACAGTGTTATAGACCAAATTGCACCCAAATTCATATTTTGAAGCCCTAACCCCTAATGTGACTGTATTTGGAGATAATGCTTTTAGGAGGAAATTAAGGTTAAATTAGGTCATAAGGGTGGGGCCCTAATCTACTGGAATTGATGGCTTTATAAGAAGAGGAAGAGAGAGCTCTTTCTCTGTGCACACCCTGAGGAAAGGCTGTGTGGGGACACAGCAAGCCAGGAAGACAACCCCAACCAGAACCTGACCTTGATGGCACCCTGACCTTGAACTTCCAGCCTCCAGAATGGTGAGGAAATAGATTTTTGTTGTTTACGCCACTCAATCTATGGTATTTTGTTATGGCAGCCCAAGCTGACTAAGACAAGCTGTTGGCTGAAATGTCGTGGGAGAGGCAGAGAGTTCTGTGAGTTGAATTTAGAATGGTGAAAGGGATTAGGTCAGTTGGATTTAAGGGTCACTGTAAGAGGTTCATATTTTATTTGAATCCTATGAGTTGCCATGGAAGAGTGTTAGGCAGAAGAGGAACCTGACTTAAATGCTCAGAGGATCCCTCTGGCTTCCTGACATATCCTCCCTCCTTCTTGCCACCTACTTAATCCTTCAGCCTCTGTATGACATCTTTTAAAGCAGGGGTCCCCAACCTATGGTGAGTTGTATAATTATTTCATTATATATTACAGTGTAATAATAACAGAGATAAAGTGTACAATAGATGTAATGAGCTTGAATCATCCTGAAACAATCTCCTCTCATGTGTGGAAAAATTGTCTTCTATGAAAACAGTCCCTGGTGCCAAAAAGCTTGGGGGCCACTTATTTAAAGTATAGATTCACCAAGTCATGATCACCTTGGGCTGCAAAGTTCTCTCTCTTTTTATTAAGCCTTTTATTATATACATGGAGTCAGGATTTCTGGCTCCTAATTTCAATGCTTTCCAGTTATTTTTGTTGTTGGTTTTTGCTCCCCAAGTAGATTGCAAACTCCACAAAGACAGAGACCTTTGCTACTACCGTACATAATACGGTAAGTACACATGGGAACATTCTGACTGTGCAAATGATAGAGGGGTTGACCTTATTTTCAGATGCTAAGAGACCCACTGGGACTCATCGTCAGGATTACCTCTGATGAAGGAGCTTAATACCACAGTGTAAAATCAGGAAAGAGCCAAGGTGGCAGTGTCTGGCTACTGGGCACCAGCTGTTTCTTGTTTCCTCCTGGACACACCGCTGGGGTTCATTCCCTAGTCTCCCTTGTAGTTAGATGGGGCCAGGCAACTGAGTTATGGCCAATAAAATGTGGGCCGAAGTGATGTATAGATACTGATGGCTGATCTATAAACCCCTCCATGTGCACCTTCATTTTATTTCACCATTTGAAAGTTCAGTGGAGAGTACTCCAGTGACCTAGAGCAGTGATCCCCAACCTTTTTGGCACCAGGGACCAGTTTCATGGAAGACACTTTTCCACAGACTAGGGTGGGTGGGGAGGGAGGGATGGTTTTGGGATGGTTCCAGTGCATTACATTTATTTTGCTCTGTATTTCTATTATTATTACATTGTAATATGTAAAGAAATAATTATACAATTCACAGAGTTAGTGAGAGTCCTGAGCTTGTTTTCCTGCAACTAGACAGTCCCATCTGGGGCTGATGGGAGACTGATTTGGCAGGAGATGGAGCTCAGGTGGAGATGTGAGCGATGGGAGCAGCTGTAGATACAGATGAAGCTTCGTTCACTCACCGCCGCTCACCTCCTGCTGTGCAGCCCGGTTCCTAACAGGCCAAGGACCATACTGGTCTGCAGCCCGAGGGTTGGGGACCTCAGACCTAGAGGGCAGTGGAACAAAAAGATGGAGAAAGCCTGAGTACCTGAGTCACCGCATGGAGGAGAGCCACCCAGTCAGAAACACTCTTTGGCTGTTGTGTGGAGAAGTATTAAATTTTTATTGAACTAAGTCCCTGACATTTTGGGATTGTTTTGTAACAGCAGTCAGCCTCCCCTGACTAATTTAGCTACCAATTATTAATGTAGCATAATTGTAGGCACTTTATAACATTTGGGTCTTCATGCTCACAACACTGCAGTTTCTCCCAGTTTTAGAGATACATTTCAAGATTTTGTTCCACTTGCCTAAGGAATCATACCTGGTAAATGACAAAGCTGAGATTTGAATTTGATTTTCTAATGAAACAAACAAACAAAATCCAAGCTACTTCTATTGTACCAAGTTGTTTTTTTTTTTCCTTTTTTTTTTTCATGGCTGTAGGAGCCAAAGATGTTTAGAATGGGAGAAAACGAAAGCTAACGAATGGGGCATGATTGATACTTTCAGCTATTTGAAAGAGAATTGCATGGAAGACAGAGTGACACACTGGGTTTTTTTCAGTGTCCCCGTGGGGTGCAACTGGAAACAAGAATTAAACACTCTAGGAGATTTCTCTTTCTTCTCCTTTGTCTTCACTTTCATTTCCTTGCTCAGAAAAACAGGAGAGGGAAAATTTTTTTAAAGGGTTAGCACACATCTATGTCAAGAAAAAAGAATGGTTAGCCTAGGTAGGAAGTCAGTCCCCAACATTTCAGTGTGGACCTTGCAGAGGAGAAACAGCAAATGTTATTATCTGCCTCTCCTGACAAAGACAGGAAAAACTTGGATACAATGTTACAATGTAAGCAGTCCAGAGCTAGAATATTCCTAAGAGTCTCTATAAACAAGCACAAAAATAAGCAAGCAATCAGTATATAAATACCAGTCTTATCAGGCCAAGCTAAGTACCTTTGACCTTCTTGAAATGTTCGGACTTTGTTTGAATCCCTTCCTCTTCTTTCCCACCTGAAAGTCTCGTACCCTATTGGAGAGCAACTGAAAACAGGACCAAAGAGCCCTGAGATTTTTCCCTTTAATTTTCTAGGTGGTTTCCATATTAGAATGTTCACAATGAGAAAAAAGTCCCTGATGAACAACATCTAGGAAGGGGACCATGCTCGTGAGTCTACGGATCATTCAGCAGGGCAGCCTGTAAAAAAGCCACGATGTTTTGAGACACTGTGAGAGCATCCAAACACCGCTGGTGCATAAACCAGGCACCGTAAATCAGCTATTTATCACTGCACACGTCTCCTATTAAAATATAAAGTCAGGAAAGGTCGAAGCGAAGTTTCTGAATATTAAAGCCTGGAGTTGGACAGACTAATGCTGGAACAGAAAATCGACTGACCCTGCTAGTGCCCTGAGATGCCCGATAAAGATGACTCCACGTGCCCCTCCCTCAACAAGTACTGGCCAACTACTGGCCCAGGGATATTCATTTGGCAAATGCCAAAGATAGGAGTCATTTTTTCTGATTCCAAGTTTTGCACACGTTACCATTTCATTTCCCTTATCCTTTCTAGAGCTAACTCCAAGGAACCTAAGAAGAAACTGGCCAAGGGGATCCATGTTCATAGCATAAGTCACTTGCTAACTACTTGAGCATACATATTGCTTTTAGTATAGAGAATAGGGTTGTTTTAGGGTCTGCCATAGTTAGAGATGCTTCCCAAATTTGGGAGTTGGTTATATTTTTATTTTTTCAAATTATACTGGTATAGAAATGGTAGAACACCAAGAGAGAGGCTAATTAAGGGACTCTACTCTTTCCTTATCTTCAACCA
Source organism: Lepilemur ruficaudatus (assembly GCA_963574885.1). Taxonomy (NCBI): domain Eukaryota; kingdom Metazoa; phylum Chordata; class Mammalia; order Primates; family Lepilemuridae; genus Lepilemur; species Lepilemur ruficaudatus. Next base: position 2,589 of record CAUYRT010003409.1, on the reverse strand, counting down.
GAGATGAGGCTGAGTATTAATTACTAGGTTCACTTTCAGCTGAAACCTATCCTGAACTTTCAGCTGTGGATAGGCGTAGACTTTGACAGTCCCCAACCTCTGGACCTGGTGTATCTTCTTCAGCATTGGGACTACACCAAAAGGGTTTTGCCCACAATCCAGAGTTAAACCCCTATTGAAACAACCTAGCAACTGCTTGGTAAATGGAGGGGTGTTTTGATACTGTTTATTATTTAATACCTTTCCTGGGATAGAAATTGTGAGCTCACGCTGACACGCAATCACAAGTTTTCTTCACCTTATTTGGGAAGCGAAGGGTGTTTCCTCCTCTGAAACAAAGAAGTAGACGTTTAACTATGAAAGAGCAAGCAAGCCTGATTTCTAAACACAGGGCTCTTAATCAGAGGATTTACAGGTTTTTCCCTTAACTTTATTTTTTGTATGATATCTTCTTCAGATGCGAGTGTGCAGCTTATCTTTCTAGAAGGAATACAGTGTTTTAGCCTGCTCTGTGTTAGAACAATAGACCTTTTAGAGCTGGTAATCCTGTTTCCAACAAGAGGGGGAACAACCAGTATGCTGATGGTGCCTCAAGATTTCAATCCTGTTTGAATTAGTCCTCCAGTCTTTCCGAAATACAGGTGACGAGACTAAGTTTTGGATAGACTGAGCTCATTTGGATCTGGGCACTGCCCGTTTTTAAAGGCATGAAATCAAATAACTCGTTTATCTTCTTTAAACTACCATGTTCTTGTCTATAAAATGGAACAATAATTGTTCCTCACGGGCTTGTTGGGAGGCCCATGTGAGATCAGTTGCATGACATTTTTATCACTTTTATAAAAAGCCCAATAAATGTTAGCTTTTATTGATTTCTTTCATCCTCTTCGTCCAGGCCCCCTCGGGGGCTGGCATATCCCCCCAGCCGTGGGCCTCTGCCATGCCTCAAGCTCTCATCTCGAATTTCTCGGTCAATGACACGAGATTCACTTGGGAGCTCTGTTCTCCCAAGGGGTGAGATGTTGTAAGTTAAAAGGTTAAAGGAGGAGCCGCGTTCTGGAGAAAACCTGTGCTGCCCGCTCGTGCCAGAGAGGGGCAGCATGCAGCCACCTGCTCCGAGGGTCCAGCCCTTGCTGACCAGAGCACTATTCGGTGGGGCTCAGGAGTCCAGCCAGCAGGCTGGAGCCTCAAGAAACCTCATTAGGAAATCACAGTGGGATGGAAGTGAAGACGACAACGATGGAAGAGCCAGGGCAGAAGCAAACATGCCAAGAAATGACGCTGCGGTGCTCGTGGCGTACGGAGCCTGGGGTGGCGGAGCCGCGGCCCTCTCCCTCCCGCACACGGACATGTGCGCGTTTACCTATACACTCACTCCATCACTGCTACTCACGCTCCACGCCATCCATCCATCCACTGACAAGGACAGAGTAACCACCCTTTAGCAGGAACGGTGACTCTGACAAGGACGGGGTTTGGGCTTTTCAGGAGAAACATCACAGGTCAACTGGCTTTGAAGTCCGGCCCCACACTGCAAGGCGAATCAGGAGTCAGGGACTGGGCTGCCAGATGTTTCGTAGCACCTGCTGGTTGTGCTGCGGAGTCATGGGGAGGGTGGCTTCCTTCTGCTTGTGCAGCAGGGGACCGCCATCCCTGTCCCACCCAAAGGAGGTGACCTCGGGACTGTGTGCTTCTGGTTGGACAAATTAAGCATAACTCAACTGCAGGGGCCCTGTCCGCCCCATGGCGGTGACAGATTTGTGTAGTTATTACAGTGCTTTTCCAGGAGAGGGAAGCTGGGAGCATTACAGATGGGGTGGGTGCCATTTAGGAATTTGTGGCCGGGCAAGGATGTACAGGAGCAGCTGAATTCTGACGGGAAACTGTGTCTGCCTCGATGTCAGCATTGTGGTCCCTGATATGTCACTCTGGTCTCTGACGGGAAGGATCCCAACCACAAGTAAAACTGGGCCTCATAGGAAGAAGTGAGGATGCTCACAGGACACTTCAACTAACAAAAGAAAAACTTGACATTTCTACCCAATCTCTTGGCCATGTGCCACCAACAGAGATGCATGTTGTTTCCAAATTTAATGTCAATATTTAAATGTTAAATATTATAAGAGTCGTAAGCAGGTTAAGGGAAAAATAATTTTATTCACCATTTAAATTTGTTACGCAGTGGAATTTTATAATCTTCAAAGTGAGTTTCTACTCCCCATTTTGACTACGGTTGACGGGGTAAAGCGTGGCGGACCCTGCTTGAATGAATAGTTCTCAAGTAAAGGGGAAATAGAAAATGTTCAAGAAAGATCAAAGGCAAATAATTTTTGTTTTTCTTTTCTTTTCTTCCTTTGTTTTCTTTTGTGATAAGTGATTTTTGTTTTTAAGGGAAGGAAAACAAGCTGTTGTCGTTGCTGCTATTATTATTTTTTTTTATTTTTTTTCTTTTTTTTTTCTTTTTATTGCAACATATTATGGGGATACTAATGTTAAGGTTACATACATTGCCCTTGCCCCCCCTCGCCCTCCAGTCAGAACCTCAAGCCTGACCATCCCCCAGATGGTGCACATTGCACTCATTATGTA
>CAUYRT010003402.1:0-21227 GCA_963574885.1 Lepilemur ruficaudatus | reverse complement strand
AAAGAATCTTTAAACCCACCTATAACCTACAAGCCCCCACTTGGAAGATGGCCCACCTTTTCCGGCAAAACCAATGTATGCCTCCCACGTATTGATTTATGACTTTACCTGTAATCCCTGTCTCCCTGAAATGCATAAAACCAAACTGAAACCCAGCCACAGTTAGTCCACTTGAACAAGGTTTCTTGTCCATGGCTCTGGGCCAGGGTCCTCAAATTTGACTCAGAATAAACCTCTTTGAATTATTTTACAGAGTGTGTCTTCTTCTCTGTTGACAACTTCAGTAATGTAAGCTGATGCATATATTCAGTGAGTTTTTGCTTTTGACTAATAGAATACACACCTTACATTTCCTAAAATGTGTTAATCAAATACCTTTCTGCTCATTTTTCTATGTACTTTTATGTGAGACACTCTCATTCATACAGAGCATGATATAAGTCCAGTTCCAGAGTTTTCTCTTTTATAATCTATAATTTCCCTACTTTAATTGCCCAGAAAATTCATTCAAAGTTCAATAAAAATGGAGCTAGATATCTGACATATTTGGATATTTGTGTCTGTGATCTTTTTTGTTGTGACGAGAGGAACAAGAAAAAAAAAACATATCGTTAGTAACATTCTTTTCTTTAAGCAAAGCTCTGTGGGAATAGAAAAATTTGGAAAGTCCTCAATGATTGCAATATAGTTACTTTAAACAAAATTAATGGTTCTTCTAGAGGCAAGTGATCCTATAGTTAAATTGTCAACACACTAATTTAACTTGTCCCAGGCAGTTGGGTAATATTATTCCTTATATTTCAAAAAAGGGTCATCTCCCAGTGATGTGTAGATACAGACAGTAAGGTTTGGCGCCAGAATCACTAAAATTTAAAGAGTTCCATTTGGAAGAGCTTGAGTTGGTGCACTGGCCCGGGGGTGTCTCAGTAAAGTACATAGATGTCAGAGCTGGAAAGCTCTGGATAATTCTGATCAAAGATGAATTCCTCTTATAATAGTTAAAGAGCATCACTGTCTTAATTTCTTTCTTTTCATGCATGGGAGCATGAAAAATGAGACCAGCCATTAATTTATGTCATCTAGAGAGAGATTCAGAAAGAATGCATTAAGTATCTACCATATAATTTCCTTCTTTCCCTCATTCTCAGTTTCAAAACAACAACAACCAAAAAAAAAAATGCCCAAGGAAACTTTTTAAGTTAATTAGAAGTCAGAAATATTTTCCTGAAGCCTGCCATTGCCTGGGTACTCATTAAAATGCCTGGGAACAGCCCATGTTATCTAATATTAATAGATCAACAAAAAAGTGAGGCATTCTTCAAGACAGATAAATAACTTATCTGGAGAAATTGTGGTCATTGTTTACTCTGTCCTGCAAATGGTAAATGTTACATGACTCTTGGGGTTCATATAAAACTAAGTCAAGAAAGTTAAAGGGATTCTGCAGAGCTGATTTATTTATAGAATATAGCATAGAGGGAAGAAGTAGCCACCCTTTCTTTTTTGTCCTCCAAACTTTAAGCTTCCAGGTATTTTCAGTGCCACTGATATAGATTTCCTTGGAGAAAAGCTGTAGTAAACTATAACAGAAGAGGCCAGTGTACCTTCTGCAACCTAGACCTCCCAACACAATTTTACTTTAAAGAAATTGTTTCCAACAACTATAGAAAACAAACAGAAAAACATGGAAAATGTTGTTAATCACAGCTTACTAAAACTACCACAGTCAAGAGTTAAGTGAATGATTAAAAAAGATTTAAATTCCTGCCATTTTTGTAACATTCTAGCATGATTTTCAATAAAAATATTATCCCTTTTTGTCAAACATTTTCCATTAGCCACTGTAATTAGATGTAGCAAAGAACCTGTAGAAAACCATTTCCAGCTTTTATTTAAAAAAAAAAAAAGACAATAAGAAAAGTTGCTGGGTATTGTTACAAAGCAGGTTGCAATTTGCATTCTAAAAGGGTCTTTCACCTTATGTTTCTTTATTCCAGGTTAGTGAGTGTTGCTTTGATTTGTTTCTCAAGTAAAGCTGCATTCATTTGAGCCAGCAATGTCTTAAAGCCAGTCCCTGCCAAATGCAATTTACTCAGGAAGTGCTGAGCCTCTTGACTGGGGCTAGAGATGTTTACCATGAAAGGGGTTCCATGTGTGGCTGTTGTATTCACACTCTACTTGAAATGTTTATGCTGACTTAAGAGGTAACCTGGGAGAACACTGGATTATTCTCAAACAAAATACTGACCTATCCAAAATTTTTCACAAAAGAATCTGTGGTAGAAATTACAAGTTGCCTCCCTTTCTTCCCTATGAGCAGAAACTATATTTCTAAGCCTCTCATACAGACGGGGGTGAATAATAATTTGTAAGCAGAAGTTGTGTAGGGCTTCTGGGAAAACCCTTAAGAACGCTGACTTGGCTGAGTGTAATGGAAAGAACCCTGAAAGGAGACTCAGGAGACAAAGGCTTTAGTACAGATCTGGTCACTAATTTGCTGTATGAACTTGGAGAGTCACATTTCCACTGCATGTCCCTTTTTTCCTATGTAGAGTGAGATAGTTGAATTACATAATCTCTGAGGTCCTTTTAAATTTAGGATCCTATGCTTTTTCTCCTATTAGCCACTTCCCAAGCACGAAAAAGCAGAGACGTGAAGTGACTGTGCGCAATTCATGAGATGAAGCTGGACTATTTCCTGTTTCTTTACTCTCTAGTAAATTAAAAATCATTCAGCATTATTCTACATTGGCAGATATATGTTCATATTGTTTATACTGATTCATTCATTTTTAACGGCTTTATTGAAGGATAACTCATATATCATAAAATTCACACATTTAAAGTGTGCAAGTCAGTGATTTTTACTATACTCTCAGAGTTGTACATCCATCTCCACTATCTAATGTTAGAACGATTGCATTACCCCAAAAAGTAATCCCATACCTGTTGGCAGTCACTTCCCATCACCCCTTCTTTGCAGCCCCTGGCAACCACTAATCTACTTTCTGACTCTATGGATCTGCCTATTCCGGACATTTTTTATTAAATGTTATCACACTGGGTATGGTCTTTTGTGACTCACTTCTTTGTCATATGTTTTCAAGGTTCATTCATGTTATATGAATACATACTTCATTCTTCTTTATGGGTAAATAATATTTGATTGTACAGACATACCACATTTGCTTATCGACTCATCAGTTGACAGATATGTGGGTGGTGTCTACTTTTTGGCTATTATAAATGATGCTGCTATGAATATTTGTGTAAAATTCATTTTTAATAGGTATCTGCCATGTGTCACAGGTATTGTGCTTAGTGAATATGACAGACACAGTTCTTGCCCTGTGAAACTTGTAGTATATGAGGAGGAAAAAGATTGAGCAAGTATTGAAATGGGTTTTAAATGGAGAAAAGGGAAAGCGAACCTTTCTATGGAACACAAAACAGGTAGTTGAAGCTAGTCTGAGAGCAAAGGTTGATTGGAAGAAACTTCCTGGTCGAAGTGATATTTGAACTAAGACCTGAAATATGAGGAAGGGAGAGAGAAAGAGCATGCCTGAAGGTACTGAGACACGAAGCCCAGTATATTTGTAGAGTAAGGAGAAAGCAAATGGGAGAAAGGCCCAAAATGAGTTTGGAAATATGGACAAAGGTCAGGTCATACAGGGCCTTTTAGAGCATAGTAATGATTTGGGGCTTTATTCGAAGGGCAATGGGGATCTATTTAAAATATTTTGAACAGGGACATGAAAATATAAAATTTACATTTGTAAAACATCATTCAGGCAAATGGCAAGAGTACATGTGCTAGATGCAGTTAAGAGAATATTTCAGTGGTCTAGCCCAGACACAACTAAGGCTTACACTAGGGTGATGGCAGAGAGAATTAAGACACTTTAATACAGCCAAGGTATATTTTGGTATAAAAACTAACAGTACTAGCTGATGGATTAGATTTGGGAGGGATGAGGAGAAGCACTGTCATGAGTGATGCCTAGGTTTCTGGCTTAAACCAATCAGTGGATCTTCTTACCCTTTGCTGAAATGGGGAAAATTGGCAGAGGAGCAGGATGGGTCACAGAGGGGAGGGAGTTGATGAAATCATCTTCTCACATGTGGAGTTTAAGATTCCTGTAGGACATGGATATCCTGATGCAGATGTTGACAAGGCAGTTGGCTATGTGGGTCTGGAACCCAGGAGAGAGAGGCTAAGGATAAATGGATTTGGGGCCCATTTATATATACATAGTAATTGAAGTGTAGAGAGGATAGACTGGTAAGAAGAAAAAAGGGTATAGGACTGAGACTTGAGGACCTCTATCATATAACTTTTAGATAATAGAAGAAGGGCTAAAAAAGTAGACTTAAGGCAGCTACAAAGTAAACCAGGAGAGTGTATCCCAGAAACCCAAGGAAGACACTGTATCAAGGAGAAAGTGATCAACTATAGGGGATCCTGCTAAAAAGTTACATAAAATTAAGAAGTCACTATTGGGTTTATTGACAATGAAGTCATTGGCGAACTTGGCAAAAGTCAATTTTGGTGACATGATGGGGTATTAGGAGGATAGGAAGCCAGGCATGGCCTTTTATGTCTTTCTAAATATTCTCAAAGGGAATGAGTACATTAAAAGCAGAGACTGCCATGTCTCATGCCGAATGAATGAAAGGTTGAACGGAAAATTCTTGAAAGCCACCTGTTTTCCAATTTTCTCGTTTATTTAATAGTCCCAGCAACACATTTGTTAAGTGATTCATCCAAGGTCACCGAAGTGGTCAGCAGCAAAGCCCTGACTCAAACTCAAATTTTCTAACTTCAATTCTCGTGCTTTTCCCAAGGCCCCATAGATCCATTCCTTTTTACAGCCTTCTCAAGGTACCCACTAAGAGTAAGTACTACATAAATGCTTTGTGAATTGTTTTCTCATTAAGATACCAAGTTAAATGTAAGATAAGGAATGAACTTTTACAACTACTCCTAAAATAGGCAGCTTAACACCATCTGGTCTTTAACATCCTGGATGTTGAATAGCTAAGTGATAAAGAGAAGGAGATAAATGGTGGCAAGTAATGCCGGCGCTGGGAAAGGTTTACTGAGAACAGACATACCATAATAGTCAGCTGTGTATGAATCTGTGTCCTCCTAGAATGGACACTCCTTGATGGCAAGGGAGGCATCTCACCCATCTCTCCAGTGCCTAGCACAGTGTTCGGACCACAGAAAGAGATCAGTAAATATTTACTCAATCACGTGGTATAGTATAAGGAAATACATTTTAGTTTTCTGACGTTTCTTCCCTTATAATAATAAAAACCGGCCGGGCGCGGTGGCTCACGCCTGTAATCCTAGCACTCTTGGAGGCCGAGGGGGGGCAGATCGTTGAAGGTCAGGAGTTCAAAACCAGCCTGAGCAACAGCAAGACCCTGTCTCTACTATAAATAGAAAGAAATTAATTGGCCAACTAAAATATATAGAGACAAAATTAGCTGGGCGTGGTGGCACATGCCTGTAGTCACAGCTACTCGGGAGGCTGAGGCAGGAGGATCGCTTGAGCCCAGGAGTCTGAGGTTGCTGTGAGCTAGGCTGATGCCACAGCACTCTAGCCTGGGAAACACAGTGAGACTCTGTCTAAAAAAAATAAATAAATAAAATAAAAAAATAACAACAACCATTTACTATTACGTCAGACATTGCTCTAAGCCATTTATCGTTATAATCTCATTTAGTATTTACAGAAACCCTAAGTTGTAGGTACTAGTATTAGCCCTATTTCATGGATTGGGTAACTGAGGCATTGAAAGATAAAGTGACTCCTTCACAGCTGCAAAGCTAGTAGATGGGAGAGTCAGGCTTCCAAGGCAGATGGAAGGACTCCAGAGGTCAAGCTCTTAACTGTGAATACTTTCTCTCATCTGAACTTAGCTCTTCCATGTCACATTTCTTCATATTGTTCTATGTGACAGTTACAGTAATAAATGAACTGGTGACAAACAGTTGGTGCAATTATCTTTTAATATTTCCTTATTCCAGGTATTCTTATATTATTAAATGTAATGAGCCATACAACAATATTTTTAAAGAGCAAATTATGAGACGTTCATGCACTGAGACTCCTGAAATCCACACTGAATAGAAGGTTGCTTGCTCGCTGTATCTGTGATGGTGAAATTTTAGTGAGTTCATTCTGCCTAGCTATCTTTACAGTGTGTACTTTTATTTTTGGTCTTTTGGACTACTTCTCTCCTACAAATGGGCTATACACTTATTTTGGGGACTGTAAAGCTGAGGATATGTTTTCAGGCTGAGGAGATCTGAGATTCTACTTTCTTCAGGTCATTTTCCTCCTTCTTAACAGGAAGTAAGGAACTGGAGGCTGCTCAGATATATACAATCGCCATGTATTAGGTTCAAGGTGCTGAAAGTACAAGGACCCTTAAATATTTGTAGCCTCATACAGAAAGCAAACCTTTGTAGGCCGGATTAAATTTAAAAGCCACTGAGAAAAGGGATGAGATGGCATGGTTGTTGTCAAAGAAAACTGGCCCGGAAGTCAGAAGCCCTAGCTCTGGCCTTACCTCTGTTCATGAAAGACTGTGTAAGCTTAAAGAACTAAATTTCCTTTCCGGTTCTAGTTTCCTCCTCTGTACTCAAACTAAAACAATCAGCCCACATGGCAGTGAAGGCAGAAATACAGTGACTGGAATTCTCCTGTAGCATTGATAAAGCCAAAGCAAGCACCCTGGTGTAGTGGAGAGAGCCGAGGCCTTGAAAACAGACACTGAAATTAATTCGGAAGTCTGTGACCTCCTTGATCTTGAATGAGTCACCTTACCTCTCTGATCCTCAGAGTTCTCAGGAATATGAAGGGGATAATAATAGTACCTACCTGACAGAACTGTTGTGAGGGTTCAATAACATGATCCACTTAGAGAACATAGCACACTGCCTGGCACACAGTAAGCTCGCAGTAAGCATTATCATTATTATTAATGGTATTATCTTCATTTGATGCTGATTCCAAAGTCCCGATCCATTTCAAAACCTCATATCCCTATCTATAAGATGGGTATAATAATTTTTGTATTTCCCATCTACCTGGGTTAACATGAAGATAAGATTTATCTATTCAATCACCTAGTAAGTAACTATTGAGCTCTGAGTAAGACACTGCAGTGAACGAAACATACGACTGTGAACAAGACTCGTTCTCAGCTTTCAATATAGTTGGAGGAAATGGGAAATAAATATATAAGAATTAAGATCATTTCAAGTAATGTAAAAGTGCTAGAGAGTGAACAGGGTCCATCCCTGCCCTGAAGTAACAAGATTTAAATTACCCAGTGCAATGTCTGTGGCATGGTCAACATTCAGTAGCATTTATCACAGCTATTTATATTTCTTTCCTTGCGTATTTGTCCATCTTAAAAACAAGGATGTTAATGCCAGGAGAATAGGCCATCTCTCTTTCATTCATCAATGTAGACTAAGGCTCCAATACAGCTCAGAATGACTAGTCAATAAATGTTTGTTGAATGACTACATGAATGAATAATCAATGAATTAATTAGAAAAATCTCCCCATCTCCAATGGTCCCCTAGCACCATTGACCATTACCCAGGAGCCAGTGAGTTCTTGCTGTCCCCTGGTTGTTTCAGAATCCAACTAAAAACTCCAGCCCTAGTTTGGCCATGATAGGCTATTCACCTTACATCTATTGTCCATGCTGTTGTATTCACCAGATTTCAAAATAAATTTGTTTTTTACTTTCCAATTCTTATATTTTTAAAATTAATTTCTTAGATCTTACACCACTCCTACTAACACAGGTACACACACACACACGCGCGCGTGCACACAAATAATAACAAAGTAACTCTCCATATCCACAATCTGTTAAAGCTTCCTCACTGGAGTTTTTCTGAGATTTTCTCCAAAACAGAGCACAGTATTCAATGGGAGATGATGACCCCAATTACCCCTCTTTGTGGAGATAAAATAGGTACAGCAAATGACCTGCCTTTCATGGCAAAAAACCCTTTTCTGGGCCTACAGCTGGGGTGGGGCTCACAAAGACCTAGCAGTTCTGTGCAGCCTCCAATTCTCAGCTAAAGTAGAAACCAGGAAGGAAGAGAGAGGCCCTGAAGCACAGGCTCTTCTTTGACAGAAATAATGTTTGCCAACTTCTCATTATTGTCACCACAGTTACTGGAGCTGCTAGGTAACTTCTAGTGATTAAGGCCATCCCTTTAGGAAAGGAAGCCACCACAGTAGACTTTTACTCAGGCAGCTTAAAACTGCTATACACAAAATAATTCATTGTTTGTCTTGTCTTAAGGAATCAGTAACACTCTTCACTGCCAGCTCACCCTCAGGATGGCAGAAATAATCTTCATTGTGGGTCACTCTGCCTCCCTCAGGTTGGAAGGACTTGTCTGTGCTAGTGCTGGTTGGTAAATTCCTTTCAGACATTCTGCTCTTAGAAAACACTTACGCACATGAAATGCCCTTCTTTGTCCCAGTACCCAATTTCTGCCTTGTCCACCATCAAGTTGTAAAGATGAGTAGACATGGTCCCGCCAAAATTACATGTACTTAGGTATCCATAGGCCCACACATATACATTTATTAACATGAGTCAACTGTGAGGATTTTCTGGCTTTGCTATAAAATCTGGATTAGGGAGGCATTTCTACAACCACAGGGGAAAGTGGGGAAGATCATCTCATTACAACAACACTTGCATACTGAGTTCATTAGTCTAGTTAGTATAATTAGTCTTCTCTGCAACTAATGAAAGACGATGGCATCGGTTTTACAATGCAAGTATTGATGTAAGAAGATTAATAACAGGCTTACTGGCTGTTTTTCTTCCCCACAGATGGGAAACCAGAGCAAACAAGGCCATCTTGATACTACCAGAAAATATTATAGAAAATGTGTGAGACTAAGTAAAAACATTTTAGAAAGAGGTCACAGGAAGTTATAAATTGTTTTTCCAGGCTCCCTTAACACCAAATTTGAAAATCCATCATAAAGAAGGGGCAAACTGATTTGGTAAGATGATGTGGTTGTGACTGAGAGGAGGGAGAGGGAACTTAAAGGGTATTAATTCAGTCAGTTGAAAATACTCATTGAGTACTGACTTCATGCTAGGCATTTTTCTAGGTAGCAAAGACATCTAATTAGTATCTCAAAATGATGTCAAAAAGGGAACAAACTGAACATGTTTGAAACAGTGCTCAGAATTCTTCCACCCCAGAAATCTCTCAGTCTTTCTCATGATAGTAAGGAACAACTTCACCCTTTCATTTGCTTGGGCCAAAAACACACACTATGATCTTTTACTGCTCTCTCTCATACCCCTTATTCCAATCCACCGGCAAATACTATTGCCTGTGCTTTAAAAATATTATTTCTCACCACCTCCGTGTTACCAGGTTTACATTGCCATCATTCCCCCCTCTGGAGTATTGCAGCAGCCTATTAATTGGTCTCTCTGCCTCTACCCTTGTCTTCTAACTGTCCATTCTCCATCCAGAAGCCAAATTGATATTTCTAAAACATATATTAATGCCACTCCTCTATTCAAAAAGAGCCACTGGCACTCCATGTAACTCAGAAGAGAATCTACAAACCATTCCATAACCTCTTATGCCCTACGTCAGCAGTCCCCAAATTTTTTGGCACCAGGGACAAGTTTCAAGGAAGACAATTATTCCATGGACTGGAAAAATTCCTTTCTCTGTATAGATGAAGCTTCTTTCTCCCATCAGCTGTTCACCTCCTGCTGCGAGGCCTCTTGGTTCCTAAGTCTCATGGAAGACAAATTTTCCCTGGATTGGAGCAGGTGCAGGGGGCAGGGGTGTCCTGGGCTCGGCAGCATGGTCTCTAACAGGACACAGACTCATGCTGGTCAACGCATTGGGGTTGGGGACCACAGAGCTACCTGATCTGGCCACCCCTTCCTGCATTGCCCACTCTGACCTCACCTCCTACCACGCCTAGACTCACTTGTTCACTCCACTCCAGCCACAGTGGGGTCCTTGTTGTTTTCTGAATACGCTATCCTTGCTTGCATAGCCCGGCATTTGCACGTCCTATCCCCTACCTCAATCAGACCAATCGTCTTCCTAAAATACAGATGGCTCCAACGCTCACCCTCACATCATTACTCAGATGTCCCCTTATCATCGAGGCCTTCCCTTATAGTTTAATTTAAAACTGCCACACACACACTCCGCCATGCCCATTACCACCACCATTGGACATTTATTACCCTCCCATGCTGCTTTACACCAACTGGTATATGATGTAGTATATTGTTTACTTTGTTATTGTCTATACACCTACTAGAAAATGAGCCCCAAGAGGGGCTGTGATTATTATTTGTGTTTTACAATGCCATATTTTCAGGGCCCCTAGAACAGTGTCTGGCACATAGTAGGCCCTCAATAAATACTTATCGAAGGAAGTGTGAACAAGGACCCTGTTCTCAGGGACCTTACATACTGGTAAGGAGAGACAGAACATCAACAAACAAAAATAAGCAAACGAGGACCTATAAGATAGTCATAAGGTTCTCCCATCATCCCTGACTGTGGGCCTCAGCAGCTCTGGGGGCACTGGGAAGAGACACAGCAGCGAGCAGCTCAGATGCACCACAGCTCCTGTGGGCACTCCAGTCCGCAGGCCTCCCTGCCAACAGGATGCCCAAGAGGAAGGTGAGCTAATTAGAAGGAGTGGTGAAGGAAAGCCCAACAGGGGATCAGTCAGGTGGAACAAATCCAAAAAAAAAAAAAAAGGCAACAGGAAAGGATAAATCTTTCGACAAAAAACTGCAAACAAAAGGGAAAAGGGGAGCAAAGGGAATATAGGCCCCGAAGTGACTAACCAAGAAACTGAAGATTTACCTGCAGAAAACAAAGAAACTAAAACCAAGAAGAATCCAGCCTCAGTTGAAGCAGGACAGAAGGAAACCAACTCTGATTAATATCATATACCATGTCTTATCAGTGGTCCCCGACTTCCTTCTTGTACAATCCAGGGGAATACTTATATCAACTATTTTGTAAATACAAATTTCTTAATACCCCTAAAAACATTTTTAAGAAGGAGGGAATCCCACCTCAATCCAATTTTTGTGTAAAGGTGGTTTTTTAAGAGATTACATCATTTTCTTTTTCTTTATTTTCTTTATTTTTATGGCACAACAAAAAAATAACGTGGGATATTGATTTATAGGAGGCTTTGACTGCCTTGGGTGTCAGCTTAACATTCCAAAGATGGGGGAGCTGGTTTTCATATCCTATGAAACAAAACATATTAAATGGCAATGTCACACTCCTCTATTTAATGTCCTGAACAATTTAAATTATTTCTATTCCCGTGTTTTTCAGTAGAATTATTTCCTAAAGAAAACCACTCCTTGATCAGGGTGCGCTCTATCAGAATTGTGTGTACTCTGTAACATCTTTTGTCATGGTGGTCCTGTTTTACTGATAATTTTTCTAATGTGCTGTGAAAGATTGAAAAAGTGAGTATACGGTGTTTATGCTATTAAATTGGTGGGACATGTAATTGCTTATCAACATTTGAAGATATTGGCACTTGATATCCTGTTAAGGAAAATTTGCCTCCAAATTTTAAGCTAGAAAGACACTGGATTGACTGCTTAAAAAAGAATTACAACACATGGTTTTTTATATTTTCAGTACATATATTAAGAATTGCATACAAATTATACTGTCTGTGAACTGACCCTTAATACAACTAATAAAATCTCAATTCTGAAGGAATGTTTTAAATAAAGGGTCATAAATGGCCAGGCACACTGGCTCACGCCTGTAATCCTAGCCCTCTGGGAGGCCGAGGCGGGCGGATAGCTCAAGGTCAGGAGTTCGAAACCAGCCTGAGCAAGAATGAGACCCTGTCTGTACTAAAAAATAAAATAAAATAAAATAAATAGAAAAAAATTAATTGGCCAATTAAAAATATATAGAAAAATAAAAAGCCGGGCATGGTGGTGCATGCCTTTAGTCCCAGGTACTTGGGAGGCTGAGGCAGGAGGATTGCTTGAGCCCAGGAGTTTGAGGTTGCTGTGAGCTAGGCTGACGCCACGGCACTCTAGCCTGGGTAACAAAGTGAGACTCTGTCTCAAAAAAAAAAAAAAAAGAGTCATAAGTGCTACGGAAATAATTTAAATAGGCTGACCAGTAGATAGTGCCCAGATAGCTCTTTCAGAGTTGGTGGCCCACAAGCAAAATGACAAGAAGCCAAGCCACAGAAAGTTCAGAAAGACGACTGTTCCAGGGAGAGGAAATACCTGTGCAAAGGCTTTAAGGCAGGCCCCATTTGTGCAATTTTAGTACCAGCAAGCAGAGCCTAGACTCAGAGAAAAGGGGAGAGTAGTTGGATAGGAGATCTAAGAGGGAGGATGGGTTAGATCATAAGACTTTATAGAGCAGGGAAAAAAAATTTGGATTTTATTGTAAGTGTAAAGGGGAGCCACCAGAAACTTTTAAATGAGAGAATACCTGGATGGGATTTATGTTTTAAGATTATACTTGCTGCACTGCTGAGAATGGATTTGGGCAAAAGGTGAAGGTGACTTCGATTATAGCAGTGGTGAAGAGGAAAAAATAAACAGGGGGATTTGGTCTTTATTTTGGGGGTAATAACAAGAAACAGCATTCACTGAATATGACCTATGTTTCAGACACTGCTGTAAGCACGTTACATCAATTAACTTATTGAATCCTAATAACCCTATAAGATTACTACATTATCCTAATTGTACGGGTAAGAATGCCGAGAAATACACAGGTTTAGTAACCTTGGTTCCACGATTCGAACCCAGGCCATATGACTCCAGGGCCTATGCTCCTAACTACCGCAACACACTATCTGACAAAGCAAAAGAGGCAGGACAAAACTATATATGGATTAGAGATGGGAAGTTAGGAGAACAGAGAAATGAAGGATATTCCCTAGTTGAGGCATGGCAGGAAGGTCTAATTCAAAGGGATTTATATCAAACGAGGAATGTGATTAAATCTTTTGAATCGTCCACCAAACTTTCCTATCCATACCTTTTAAGCATTTAAAAATATTAAATAATTCTTAAAATTCATTCCAGGTAGGCTGAATAGGAGACCATAATTACTAAGGCTGTTAGGATGGCACAGTCATTGCCAGAGCTGGAGGGAAAGTCAACTGTTGCCACTCCAGTCAGACTAGGTAAATGCTGGGGCAATCAGTTCACAAGGGGGAATTGGGGAGCAGAGAGTTGGGGGGCAGTAAGTTTGACCCAGATAGACATCAGGGGAGATAGTTTATTTTATGTGTCAACATGACTGGATCAGCCAGGGCAAGCCAGGATATTTGGTTAAACATTATTCTGGGTGTGTCTGTGAGAGTGATTCTGAAGGAGATTAACATTTAAATCAGAAGTAAAGCAGATTGACCTCATCAATGTGTGTGTACCTCTTCCAATCCACAGAAGGCCTGAACAGAACAAAAGGAAAAGGAAAAATTCATTCTCTGTCTCTGTCTATCTGTTTAAATGGTGAGTGGGACATTGCTTTTGTATAAGAACTCAGATCGAAATTTATACCACCAGCTTTCCTGGGTCTCCAGTTTGCAGACAGCAGATCATAGGACTTCTCAGCCTCCGTAATCACATGAGCCAATTCTCTTTATATATGTTCATATATGTACGCACACATGCTGTTGTTTCGGTTTCTCTGGGGAACCCTGGCTTACACAAGTGGCTTAAAAACCAGAGAGTCAGTTGAGAAGATACGGATTCTCAGCAACAGAATCTGCACGGGACGGAGGAGAATGATCTTGCAGATTTGGGAGGAGGGTCAGAATCAAGTCTCTTCAAGAGCTGAGGAAATTGGATGTCAGAACTTTATCTGCCTTTATTTACCTCCAGGCCTACCATACAGCCAAATTGGAATCTTGGAGAGAGTGCAATGAGTATGGGTGAGGGGTTAGGCTAGTGAGCTATATTAGAGGAGGGTGACATGCAATCAGAAAGGTAAAACCTGATGGTCCAGGAACCCGAGTAGAGCTAAAAATGTATTATTTGCCACTTTCTACATGACAAGTCTAAAAAAGTAGATGGAACTAAGAATTCCCTATAGGGGATCTCTACATAGTGCCTCTCTCCATACTCCACCTAACATGAACTTTAATATATTTAATTTTTCTATTCAACATAACTTACTGAGTACATATTATGCATCATGGTTACAATGGTATGTAAGATTCAAATATGAAAGAGCCCTAGTTCCTGCCCTCAAGTAGCTTATAACTCTGCAAGTTGAGTGGCAAGTATTGATTTTGAAACCAATCTTTTCTAAAATATATTTTCTTTGCAAAGCAGTTACCCCCAGTCTGAAATATGCATGTTCAGAGGGAACATTTATCAGAAACAATATATTTAGGCCGGGCGCGGTAGCTCACGCCTGTAATCCTAGCACTCTGGGAGGCTGAGGCTGGCAGATTGCTCAAGGTCAGGAGTTTGAAACCAGCCTGAGCAAGAGCGAGACCCTGTTTCTACTAATAATAAAAAAAGAAATTAATTGGCCAACTAAATATATATAGAAAAAAATTAGCCGGGCATGGTGGCACATGCCTGTAGTCCCAGCTATTTGGGAGGCTGAGGCAGGAGGATCGCTTGAGCCCAGGAGTTTGAGGTTGCTGTGAGCTAGGTTGATGCCACGGCACTCTAGCCCAGGCAACAAAGTGCGACTCGGTCTCAAAAAAAAAAAAAAAAGAAACAATATATTTAAATCCCTGATGATAGAGTTCTAAGAATGTGTAAGTGGGTTAGCCAAATATATCAGGCAAAGTGGCTGCACCATTTCTACAAACTCCTATTTTTTTTTAATATCTCCAAATTTCTCACAAAGGGACTAAAACATGCATTCTTGCTCAGATAGCCACAAATATACTTACATATGTAATGTATTGGTTACACAAATGGCTGAACATGCCCAACATCATTAACATTGGTGATTGCCAAGACCAAGTAGATATTGGTGAGGACTCAATGTGCAAATAGAGTAAAAATGACCCCTCAAAAATGTCATCACCAAGAGATCTCAAAAAGGTTCTACATGCCACTTTTTATATAATGGGGCTTTTATCATTAAAATGCAGCATCCTCTCCCATAAAGTTGGGCCAGTCAACTAGCATTTGGCATCTCTCTGGCATAGATGCTAGGTAAACTCTTGTGCTTACTTTAAGTTTTTCCCGCCCTTGCAAATATAAAAAGGCCTTGGATTTTAAACTTGAATTACTCCTGTTTAATGAGGAGGGGCCAAGTAAACTCTATCAAGATTTAAAACCTAGCCTTTTGGGAGCCCACTGGAGCTTAGGTATGGTACAAGGAATTTTTACTATTAAACCAATTAGTCATGTGCCCATTGGGGAGAGAAAGGGGAAATTATTCATTCCCTAATTTGAGTATAATTACACTGAATTGAGTTATGAAAACTGTGAGCACCTTTAGACTGGGACCCTTGCATCAAATATAAATAATGTCGCTGCCTATATGACATATATATGGGAAGGCCCACAGAGCTAAGAATAAATTGGCACCAGCAAGGACTATTTAAATGCATGTTTAAGAAAAGTGGAAGTGGCATTCAGCTATTCTTCTAGGAGTGCTAGTGCTTCTGCAAGTCAAACTTCCCAGCATCTTATACCTGAAGAGATCTGCTCCAGGTGCCCTGCCTTCAAGCTGATGATGTCTCCATCATCTGCAATAAGTAGAGACCTGTTCGCTTATTGAAGCTCTCAAAGTTCCTTCATTCAATCAATATTTTTAAAACCAGGCAAACCAGAAGTGTTTCCTAGTAAGAATATCCCATTGCCAGAGAATTGGGTCTGTCACCATGCCCACCAGCCCTGGAATTCACTAACTACCAAAACAGCCGGTTCTCTCTCTCTCTCTCTCTCTCTCTCTCTCTCTCTCTCTCTCTCTCTCTCTTTTTTTTAGACAGCGTCTAACCTCTGTTGCCCGGGCTAGAGTGCCGTGGCGTCAGCCTAGCTCACAGCAACCTCAAACTCCTGGGCTCAAGCGATCCTCCTGCCTCAGGCTCCAAAGTAGCTGGGACTACAGGTATGCGCCACCATGCCCGGCTAATATTTTCTATATATTTTTAGTTGGCCAATTAATTTCTTTCTATTTTTAGTAGAGACGGGTTCTCGCTCTCCCTCAGGCTGGCCTGGAAATCCTGACCTTGAGCAATCTGCCCGCCTCGGCCTCCAAGAGTGCTAGGATTACAGGCGTGAGCCACCGCGACCGGCCCAACAGCCTGTTCTTGATCATTATTACCAAACAATCTTGAGGAAATGTTCACTGAGGACTAGTTCTCACCAAGTCAAAGAAGCATAAAGAAAGCTGAGTCTTGCACTGGGTAATGAGCTTTCTTTGATTCAGGCATATTGCCTCATACTGAGATATCAAACTCAGGTCACCCAGACCTCTCAATACATCCCTGAGAAGGAATCCGTTCATCCATGATTTACTTATGTCCTTAGCCTTTATGATATACAGAAGGCCATAGAAAGCGTTTGGGATGTTTCATGGCTTCAGTTTGAATAATAATTTTAGGGTTATGGGAAAATCCATCTAGAGAAGGTACAGTTGTCCCTCCTTGTCCATAGGGAATATGTTTGAAGACCCCCAGTGGAAGCCTGAAACTGTGGATAGTACTGACCTCCATATACACTATACAAACATTTTCCTATACAAACATATCTACGATAAGGCTTAATTTATAAATTAGATACAGTAAGAGATTAAAAATCAAATGGAACAATTATAACAATATACTATAAGAAATGTAATGTGAATGTGTTCTCTCTCTCAAAATATCTTATTGCACTGCACCATGGGTACCTGAAACTGTGGACAGCACCACCACACATAAGGGAGGACTACTGTATACCTTCTTGGTAACACTGAAAAAAAATCTAATTAATGAATTATGTGTGTGACTCATTGATTAATGTTGGTCTCTCTTGTTAGACTATAAGTTCTCTGAAATGAAGGGCAACATTCCTATATGTAGCTGCACCCGGAGTGCACTGCACAATGCCTGACATAGAGTATTTGTTCCCTGAATATCTGCAGAATTACTGTATATGAAAACTGAGAAAAATACACAGAGAACTAAGAAAAATACACAGAGAACTACTTTTTTGTCACAACCTTGCCTATGATGTGGACAGAGAACTTCGTCCCACATTACCTCACCCTGATATCAGCTCTCTCTCGGAAACAAAAACCACGCCTTCACCATGTCAAACTTACCCCATAGTTTTCTGCCATAACTTGATTTTCTACCAGTCATTCATTCTGGTCACATCAAAAGAACACAGAACAAACCATAATTGAAAATGGACAACTTCCCAAATCAAACATGACTCTGACCTAAATCAGAAGGGGAAGAAACAGTAATTCACTCTGGCACCTTAATTAATTATCACACAGATTGCTTATTGATTTTCTTGTATTCAGTCTGATGCTTTATGAAACACCCCTTTCATACAAAGTGTGGACAGGATGAAGAAGGCCTGTAGATCAAAACATATCAAAATATTTGGAGATGACAAGATCAGAGGTTGTTTTAGGAGTTATATTAAATTGTGTGCAGACAGACACTGTGTTACTATTTTAAAATATATTTTCCTTGCTAAAATGACCAAATTTCTGTGACTCTGAAGCAAGACAAAAACATCTCAAAGTCAATGATGTCCTATCAGGATGCATCCTGGTAGGTTATGAGCAGTAGTGGGGTCAAGTAAGAGAATCCAGACAAGAATTATGGGTGAACAGAGAGGAGATGGGTGAGGCCAGAAAGCAGAAGATTGATGAAGAAAAGTTGACAAATCTAGTTATGAAAATCCTGCCTAGAAAGTAGATATGGAAGAATGATAAGCTGTGCTTTAGCAAGGAAACTTGAGTCTAGCATAGCAAGGAAAGAGAGAATAGAAAAGTTGAAAAAAAGAATTGAGTGCAGGAGGTAAAATAGGAAATTGAAAGGGCCAATAAAGAAGAAAAATCCTGTAAGAGGTATATGGGAGGTTCATACAATGAGGAAGGAGGTAACATTAGAATTCAGAATCGCTCAGTGAGCTATACAAAGGACACTTGACCTCTAAGGGCCGCTGATAAAGGTGTAGGCACATCTTCCACCATATTATCTGAAAAGTACTTTTTATACATCTTTCCAGAATGACCGTTGTGTTCCATTCATAGGGAAGGTGAGATGGACAAAATGAAGATACTAGAACCCCTGTCCTCTATGTGATGGGTGTATTTCCCATCTCTCCTTCCCTCAGTTCCATGCATAAAGTCACATATCTCAAAGATAGACCAGACTAGGAATCTTACCAATTTTAAAATCTCATGATGGGTACTCTATCTAAATTGCTTATATTTCTATCAAAGTCGTTTGAGTGTGGGGCACAGAAAGGATTAAGTTATGGGAAAGCTGTCAGATTTAGAGGAAGGGGGAAAGATCACTGAGAATTCAGAGAACCATAAAATGGGATATTTTTCAATTACAGTTAATTACTGCTAGGCAACAGACAGCATATTCATGTCAAACTTGTGGACTTCAATGGTATGCACAACTGAATAAATAGGCTTTTCGGTCATCCTAAGTGGAGAATTTTATGAAATGGAGGTAAACAGACGTGCAATGCAGAAGAAATTGAAAGTTGCTAAACCTGATTCTAACTTTTGAACGCAGCCAAAATTGGAGGTGTACAACGATTTTACTCTTTTCCCTACTTCCCGTTCTGGAAATTAGATATCCTTGCTGATTTCTATTGTCCACACAGTCTGGATAAGCTAAACATTGGCCAATATCCTGAGGGGATCCTGGCACCTTCAAGTTGTTACAGCTTGTGAAAAACTGCCTGGGCCGCTTAAAGTGTCATAGACACAACAGGTAAGACTTAGGGCAAGTGGTAGATTTTTGTATTGCTTGTATTTGTTTTTCTGACTCACTCGGAGTAGGTCTTAGGTTTTTTTTCTTTCTGACTGAGAGTTTTAATCTTTAATCTCAAAGACCTCTTTGGATTAAAGTAAACAATTTTATTGATATATAATTAACAAACCATAAAATTCACTATTTTAAAGTGTACAATTCAGTGGTTTTAGAATATTCACAAGATTGTGCAGCTATCACCCCTATTTAATTCAAAAACATTTTCATTACCCCAAAAAGAAATTCCATAACCATTAAGTAGTGACTGCCCATTCTCTCCTCCCTCCAGGCCCTGGAAAACACTAACCTAGTTTCTATCTCTATGGATTTTCCTATTCTGGACATTTCACATGAAAGGATTCAAGACAGTATGTGGCCTTTTATGTCTGACTTTTTTTTACTAAGCATAATATTTTCAAGGTTCTTCCATGTTGTAGCATGTTATCAATATTTTGTTCCTTTTTATGTGGGAATAATAATCCGTTGTGTGGATGTAACACATTTTGTTTACCCATTCATAAGTTGATAGACATTTAGGATGCTTCTAGCTTTTATGAATAAGGCTGCTATGAATATGTATGAGTGTTTGTATTAACATATGTTTTCATTTCTCTTAGGTACATATACAGGAGTATAAATGCTGGGTCATATAATAACACTATGTTAACCTTTTTTGGCAAATTCCAAGCCATTTTCCCCAATGGTCATATCATTTTACATTCCATTAGGAATGCATGAGGGTTCCAGTTTCTCCACATATTCATCAATACTTTTATTCTATCGTGTTTAAAATTATAGCCATACTACAAGATGTGAAGTGATATCTCATTCGGGTTTGGGTTTGATTTTCCTAATTACTAATAATACTGAGCATCTTTTCATGTATTTATTGGCTATTTGCATATCTTCCTTGGAGAAATGACTATTCAAATACCTTGCCTTTTGAAAAATTGGGTTGTCTTCTTATTGTTGTGTTGTAAGTGATCTTAATATATTCTGGATACTAGATTCTTGTACATATATAATTTGCAAGTATTTACTCGTATTCTGTGAGTTTTCTTTTCATTTTTTTGGTAGCGTCCTTTGGAGCACAAAACTTGTAAATTTTGATGAAGTCTCTTTATCTATTTTTTCCTTCGGTTACTTGTGTGTTCAGGGTCATATTTACAATATCACCTAATCTAAGATCACAAAGATTTACACCTATGTTTCCTTCCCAGAGTTTTATAGTTTTAGCTCTTATATTTACATCTTTCAGCCATTAAGTTTTTGTATATTGTGACTGGTGGTGGTCCAAATTTATTCTTTTGCATGTGGATATCCGTTATTCCAATACCATTTCTTGAAAAGACTATTTATTCCCCATTGAATGGACTTCGCATCTTTGTTAAAAATAAATTGACCATAAAAACATAAATTGACCGTAGTTAGATATAAGGGCTTATTTCTGCTCTCTCAATTCTATTCTATTGCACTTCATGCCTACGCTTATGCCAGAACAACAGTCATGATTACTATAGTTTTATAATATTAATAAAGACAAAAAACCCCACACGATCATCTCAATAAATGCAGAAAAAGAACTTGAAAAAATTTAACACCTATTCACGATAAAAGGTTTTCAACAAACTAAGAATAGAAAGAAACTTCCTCAATCTGATAAAGCTAGAAGCATACTTACTCTAAGACTAAAAGGGTTCCTCTGAGGATTGGAAAAAAGACAAGAATGTCCAGTCTCCTAACTTGTATTCAACACTGTACTAGAGGTACAAGGTGATAAACAAGGCAATTAGGCAAGAAAATGAAATAAAAATGATCCAGATTATAAAAGAAGTAAAATTATCTATATGTAGATGGCATCATCTTGTAAATATAGAGAAAATACCTATCTACTAAAAATTATTAGAATAAATTAGTTCCATCAAATTATAAGATAAAAGATTGGTATTCAAAAATATACAATATCAATAAACCAAATAAAAGTGAATTTAAGAAAACAATCTCAATAATAGCACAGAAAAAATATTCAGGAATAAATTTTTTTTAAGTATATTTCTTTTTTTTTCTTTATTGAAGTGTAATTTACATATCATGTCTTTACTCCATTTTAAGTGTACAATTAAATGGTTATTAGTAAATTTACCAAGTTGTACAGCTATTCACATGAATCAGTTTTAGAGGATTTCCCACCCCCCACTGAGACCC